>CM052352.1:4077779-4287511 GCA_028551395.1 Casuarina glauca | reverse complement strand
TAACCTATAACCTACAACAAAATAGGATCATTGAACACAAACATCACTTTCTTTATTAGGTCACTTGTGCCCTCAAATATTAGGCATCTATCTAAAATCTTTTTGGGGTGATTTTGTGATTATTACAATCTACCTAACAATAGGATGCCAATTTGGATTCTAGATGGACAGAGGACTTCCAAGATCGTTGTGATCCCAATTGGTTGTAGTATTATAAATAAGACTAGACTGTATATATTTACAAGTAAGTAAAGCAAATACAATTCTCCCAATTATTCTAGCCTTTTTTTTTTTATTTTTGTCTTCCCTCATCTTCTTATTTCTTCATGAATAAAAGGATTGGATATAATGTTGCTCCAACCTGGGTCGAGTAATTTCACGAAGCGCATGAAGTTGAACCAGCCTGCAAAATAAAGGAAATGAAAATGGTGAGAATATGAAGCTACGAATTGGGTTAACTTTAGTCAATTGGTTTTGCCCATAGATTTGGTGGGCTCTTAACATAGCCAATTCAACCCATGAGCAGAGGACGCAAACATTTAACAAGATTAGCATCGGTCAACAGGGTAGTAGGCCTTACCACACATGCATGGACGTCGTCACAACCACACAAGAGTTCCCCATTGAGAGTGTCCACAGCCTGGAATGCTCCACCCCCCTCACTCCTCTGCATGAAGAGAGAAGGGCCCAGGAAAAAAAAAAAAAAAAAGGAAAAAGAAGAGGTGGAGGACGAGGAAGAAGAAAGGATTAAAAAGAAGAGGAAGATGATTAATTAAATACCGAGTCTCTTCTAAAATTTAGCGCTTGTTAATATGCATCTTTTGCATTTCTTTTTGGTTTGAAGAAAAAATTTGAACAAGAAAAGCAATCAAATTGATAAAGAAACTTTACTTTGAATAGCTAACAGATATTTAGGGTTTAGAAATATAAGAGGTTAAAATTTGAGTTACCTTGTAATAATTCACTGCAACAAAGTTAGCCCACCGTTTGCCGGCAGCATCATAACAAGTATGGAGCATGTCAATGAGATCCTGCGAGTTATGTCCACATGCAAGTAGCTTAATGGGAGTCGTTGGAAAAAAATTCACCAAAACCAAAGATTTAGTCTTGTCATCAAGGGGTGGTGATTCCGCCCTATTGGGACAACTTCTCGCCTTTATTCCCCCATCTCCATCTGCAAATTTTGGTTTTCAAAAACAGAACAAGTTCATTAATGAAAGAAAAATCAAGGATGGAAACCATCTATTGCTTGTGGAAAGCAACAACTGAACAAGTTCTTACACTGATTTTCAACCATGTAGTTCCACTGGTAAGCGATGCCTTCTGTTTTTTCTTTATCCCTCTTTGAAGTGAACACAAGTAATCTTTGGTTTTTAGCAACCATGTCACTGACCATTGGCCAATCTTGACCACTTTTTGGCATGTTTGTCACCGGGAACCAGAACTTCATCAGTCCGGCGTCGGTGAAGACCTTTGTCAGTCCATTTGGAGCTTCAACATAGTCTTCTAAGATCAAAGTGACAATTTCTGTTGGATTTGCTGATAAAAAAGCTTCAATTTCCCTCAGTGTGTCTATCGCCGGCTCCTGTTATGGCACAGAATATCTATTATATCACTGAAAGTATACAGCAATTGCACTTTTCCTAAAGTCATGATTCAGTGAGTTCTTACAAAGGCAGTGAAGTCATTGCATTTTCCTCCGGAAGAATGGCACAACCATACATCTCCTTGAAAATCATACGTATCAAGCATTAAGGCACGAACTCCATTCTGTAGATGAAGTGCTTGTTTCTCAATTCAAAGTGTAAATCAACAGAAAGGAGTAAATGACAGTCAAGAACAATTTATGAATATCAGGTCGTACATTTAGCTGCTGAGTGACGGTGTCTTCTTGATTTGTAGCAGTAATCCGAGGAACCCCCGTGTGAGATGGCTCTCCGTCAATCGCAAACGCATTGTGGGTCGTCAAGAAGGCGTACTTGTTGAAGGGAAGAGAGTTGTTCTATTCACAAGAAAACGGGAACGAAAAGATCAAGAAAGCAATCTTCATTGCTAAGGAAAATAAAAGGTACGTACATTCTACTTGTCTTTTACTTTCATTTCTTTCTGGGCAAAGTAGAACGGGTTCGGATTTTTAAGGCCCAGATAAGATGAATTTCAAGCAGCCGCTATCAGGATGGACTGCAACGTTGAGCCCTGATAGCATGCCCTTTAAAAGCAGTCCAGTAATATCGACTGACTCGTGCTCAGAAGAGATTGACCCAGAACATAGTTCAAGGCCAATCATATGTGGATAGTAGCTGAGATTGGAGGGGTTTAATCTCATTGGTTGATTACTAATACTCCATGAATTTGGTGCTTCAATAAGCTATTAGTAACAAGAGTTCTTCAATAAACTTATATAAAATAGGCATAATTACTGACTTCTTTCCGACCCTTTCAACCACAAAATACAGAACCTAATGCGTCATGGTACGACCCTTATCTCCGGGAACTACCCCAACTACACCATCACCAAACACGACACCTTCCAAATAGTCACCGACGTGATCATGTTTGAACAGGAAGGGGAAGGACAAAAGGATAAACAAGAAAAGAGAAATAAAGATGAAGGTTTTCAGGTTTATGGATTGATGCAGAGGATAACTAAGAACAGAACAAGAAAATAGGAGGTTAATTTATGAACAATCCTACCCACTGGAACCTCTCGTATTAGCCAAGAATCTTTCTCCTTTTAGCCCAAAAGCACATGTTTTTAGCATCTCTCTTAGAAAGGTAGATTTTTGTTTACCAAATGGACAGAGAAATGGAAAGGAGAAGGATTTGAGAGCCGATTATATCACCCGTAGCCTGTAAATTTCTGATAATCCGACATGAATTTATGACAGAGAAAGCATCACATTACCACAAGCTTGAACTGGTTTGTAGTGCTTGATCTAACGCATCTAGAGCCTGAAAATCCTTCGGGGCAAGAGAAACAATAGAGCCCAGCTTGGCAATCTCCATTAGACGAGCATGGGTCGAGTAGCTACACATTGAAACTAGTGACAAACGTCAGAATTACAGTTAAAGCCATAGAATAATATAGTAAAAGAAGCCTTAAAACTCAAACGAGACACAAACCCCGCATTCTCCATTGGAGCAAGCTGTGGCGACAGTGAAGAACACTGCAGCTGTGACCAAAAGCAAGTTTGGAGGAAGACCCATTAGGCAAAGTGGGAAAGTACTCAACAATTACAAAGACCTGTGGATATGACTGGGCCGCTTGAGGGAAAGACAATAAAACACTACTCCTGATTTATGGCTGGGAAATGGCCAGAAAGTCATCATCGGAACCTTCACGGTGAGCTGAAAGGTACTTGCATGGAATATGCTTACAAGCAACACCAAACCCTGCGGTTGGCTATCCAATGAAGAAAATAGACGCTGAGCAACGCTAGTTAAATCCGAAATCGGGACGTCGTAGCAGTTTAATTTATTAACCTTTCGTGCCGTGACTAATTTGTGAAAATAGAACCCAATTACTGGTTCTACTTGAATACGACTATATCTACAATCATAGGTAAAAATGACAGCAGCAGCGTCTTTTCTAGTAACATTGGGGTTGAATCTTGACTTTTAAAAATATGAATCTCGTCTTATTGTGTACGTCTTTGTCATTAGCAACTTCTTAGTTTTTTTATTATTAAGGATTCATGTATTACAAATAATCATTTGGTATTATAAAGTTCCATCATTCTTGAGAATCATTTTGTTATTAGTAACTTGTTATTATGGAGAATCTCATCATTATTATGTTACTATAATTAGATTTTTCTATATAAAACGTCTTTCTAGTATATATTTGTTACACTTTAACTATATTTAATATAACATTTTTATTTATTCACCCTCTCTTGCAAAGTAAGTATTTTGGTTCAAATTCACTTGACTATTTGAGCATGTTTGAGGAGAATTATTATTTTCTAGTTTAAACCATCACTTAAAGCTTATTGGGAGTTTAAGGTTGTCAAAATTGTTTTTCCTTGTTCTTGTATTTTTACTATCAATAATCCTTCACAGTAATTAATTATATTTATTTTTAAGAAAAAAATAGAGAGTAAATAGTTATATATTTACCAGCTTTTACTTGACTCTTGGACCCTAAAATTTGTAGTTTTGATCTGTAAGAAACAAATGGCCAAAGTTAAAAGCTGTTCTTTGAAAAGTCCCCCGCATTATTTATGGCATTCTCCCGCAACTATTGAGCCTCGCAGCTTGATAAAAGCAACCAATTTGCAGGACACAACGGTAGAAGGTTTTGTAAATGCAAAAGCGGATTGGTGAACACTACGACCTAAGTTTCTTAAGAATCTTGTTCTTCTTGCCATCTTTCATGTGCAACTCTTTTTTCTTCTTGCTTTTGGAAAAAGGAATATATTCTTTACATTATTTGGGTATATTGCTTGCTAACCAAGCTTTTACATGAACTGATCATGTGACTCAAACCTGATCTTTTACATACAGATTGAACCCTTGGCCAGTACAAACATCTTGAGTTCAACATTTATTATATTTTCTTCCTGAAAAGGTTGGCCATGGCATTAAAATCCTCCGAAAATTAAAACCCAAACACAAGACTCTGTAAACAGCGATGATAAATGATCAAATCTTCATTTATCTTCCGAGAAGAAGCGGTTGATGGTAGGCATGATCTCCGGCGGCCGGGTGCGGAGGAACTTGCGCAGTCCATGCTCAGCGTACCTCTCTCCCTCCTCTTCATTGTCAAGCACTCCCATTCTGCGATGAGATTTGTTCACTCTGCAGATTCCAACCCCAGATCACCCGTCAGGAAAAAAAAAGAAAAAGAAAAAAGAAAAAGAAATCTTAGACGGCTTGTGTTTTGATTTCTATGTTGTACCTGACATCAGGATTCGTGAAAACGTTCCTTACAAGCTGGAAGGTGCACATACCGGTAACGAATGTCATTGCAGCCAACAGTGGATAGACCTGAAACAACGTTAAAACAACATAATAAGACGTTAACCTAAGTACAAGAGCTTAGAGGACCAACAGGAACTTGTGGGATCATGGCTTCTCTTGTTTAAAGACACGACCAAACATACCCAAGTGTCATGCAGTATTTATGGAACTTTTTTCTAATGGCATCGTTTTCTGTATCCGCTATCAAATCAAGGTTGGACAAGAGATCAAACAATGGCAAGATTTGGTGGGTAATAAGGACAGGTACTTACCTCTGGCTTCATCCAACGCCCCATCAGGATAGTTTTCTTTCTTCTCTCCTACCTAAACAGTATCCTCTCAATGTCTCCTGGATTCCAAGAAGTGTACTTTTCCTGAAAGATTGCGAAAACTTTACCGAACAGTGCCGGACTTGATTGCCATGCCGGAGTATATATAGTGGCGGGAGTATTAGAAGGTCCAACTTGGGAAGAGATCAAGTTACCTGGATTCGGTGCATTACGATGGGCTGCATCAAACATCTGATTTACCCAAAACCGGGGGCTCAGCCTCCTGTTTTTCCCTCTTGGAAAATTCTATAATTTTTGCAGTTGCCTCCGGTCCACAATTGAAGACGTTGACACCAATTACTAGGAACTTTTCTATGATCATTATCCAATCCCATAAACACTCATCCAAAATGACAGCTCCTGATGATGGGATGTCATTGTTAGCCTGATAATAGAAAAGCATAATTCCGAGGTTGATCCCATGAGTTGAAGTCCTCTTCTTGAAAGATGTAATATTCTTTTTACACTTCTCAAATTTTATTTATGTCTATTCCCACGTCTAGCATCAACAGTATGCTTCGTATTATCCTAAGAAAATGTGGAACCAGCCACCATTCCCTTACCTGTAAACCAAGATTTGAAGTGTGGGTGCATGCTCTGTTATGCTGAATGTGCTGGGACCCAACCAATCAGCAGTATACAATGAAAGCATTTCAAAACCTAAAGACTTCCGTTACATTTGATTGTTTTAAGAAATAGTGGGTTTTAAAGAAATCCATCATTTTCCAGGGATGCATCAAATAGTTTTTCTATTTTATATTGGACCAAAAAAAAAGAGAGTATTTATAATATGCCTTGTAGGCTTGGATAACTCATCTTTTCAATGAAGTTTTTTAAGAAAAGATGAACTTAAACCTTTAATTAGTATAAGAGCCAATCCTTCTTTTGTGTATTCCAACTCAATCCACAAATAGGCTAATCTTTCGTTAACAAAAAACTAAGCTTAGATTGTAAAAAGATATTGAATAATAGCCTAACACAAAAAATGAGAATATTTGTAATGTATATTATAAATTTAGCTAATTTGTCCCTTCAATTATTCCTTTAATATTATATATTTGGGACTGGGGAGCATTACGATTTGTAATGTGTTCCGAATTCGCCACTTTCCTAGAAAAGAGAGAAAACATTGAAGGAAGAAAAAATTGAGAAAAAATTAGGTCTCTTGTACCGGGTCAACTACGGTGGCGTCTATAACGTAAAGACTCAAATGACACGCCCAGAAATTTTATTATAACGTGTTTTTTGGGGGGTTGACCTTTCCTTTTATAGGCAACATTCTGGATCGCCCACACATTCTTACCAGGTTTATCTTTTGGGTTCTGGGCCGAGTTTGAGCGATGGTCAACCTTTACGTCGGCCTAGTCTTTTCTAGAGCCATGTTTGGGTTTATTGGCCGACAACTAAGAGAACTAAAAGAGTTCTTGTTCTCTGACAATCTCTGAAGCGAAGCAGGGGAAGCCTTTTCCAACCCTGCTGCTCTGCCATGCGAGATGCTTGCAACACTTAGCTAAATATTATTTTAAAATTTTAAATATGAGATGGGAATACATCATTATTTATAAGTTCAAAAATTTATTGAAACAATATATCCCTTTAACAATCTCTTTCATATGTATGTTGACAAAAACTATATATGAAAAGATGTCCAACTTAAGACATATGATAGATTATAAAGTAAAATTCATTGTGATCTTGATATCATCTTAAAGTGTAAAGTTTCATTTTGTAATCTTAAAATATTTATTAGAATGTGAGGGTTCATAAGAGATTATAAAGTGGAGACTCATTCATGATTTTAATATCATATTAAAGTATAGGAATTTATTTCAAAATCTAAAGATATTAGGTAAAAAAATTTCATCACTTATAAATTCAAGAATTCATCATCATGATTCTAATACAGGACAACACCTATTTTTAACAATATTAAGTTAAAAAAAACATTTTTATCTATAAATTCAATAGAACATCTTTAGGCTTCGAACATAAGATGATATTTGGCTTTAATCGTAAAGGTTAACAGATAAGGCAAATTTCTTTGTTCCAAAGAAAGCTCACAGAGAAGCCCAAGGAAAAGAAGCTTTTTTGGTGCACATGGGGGAAAGGGAAATGTACACAGTTTGCAAGTTCTTATCAGGGTGCGCTAGGATCTGGGATCACTTTCTTTCGTTAATAATAATCTTCTAGTTCAGGACTTTGGCATTTGATGGCAATGCTAAGGAGATTTTCCATTGTACTTGTTCTGTAAAGTTTCATGATCGAGTGCAAGGGCCACCGGCAGAGTGGCCCAAGTCTTTAAAAGGAAAGTGCTTGCCCAATTTTCCTGCTGAAGCAATCAACGTCGGTTAGAGATTTGCGGTTGGGGTGTCTTTTAGTGAGAAAAGCGACGCACTACTTGTCTATGCACTGTTTGCTTGCTTCGAACTCTTGCTTCTGACAGAAAGGATCCTGATGAAAGCAAGATTTAAAGGCATGGCTGAAAGACTTAGCTGCTGGCTAGAAGCTTCAGAAGGGAGAACCGTTAGCAAGTATGACCAAAGTGGCCTTGACGGGCCTAGAATAACCATGATATACTTTGTTTGTATGCAACTTCTTGCAATTTGGCGAGAGTAGGAAGGTTTCAAATATTCATGGCAAAATGCATACTTCCTTTAAATTTATAAAGAAAAAAATGCATGCATATATAAGGAACATAATATGTCAACTCATTTAATCTACGAGTAAGGAAGTATTTCACTTGATATTTGATATCATGTTAAAGGGTTTACTTCAAAATTGACTTTAACAAAAAAAAATATTTTTTTTATGAATATAATAAGCCAATGTATTGACAATATAAGCGAAATTTAATAGTTCAAATTCTTGTATAGAGGCAATTTTTTTTGAGAAGGGTTTCTCTTATTCATTTTTCTCAAACTTGACATGAACCATAAAGATAAATCTACTGCTAAATAGACTATTTGATGCATGTGTCTAATGCAAATTCCCAGTAGTCCTGTTCCTTTTTCCCCTTTCAGAGCAGGTGGCATCGCTCTACATAGCTACTTTTCCAAAACCACAGTTGCGGCAATGTACAAGCACCTCGTTCATACCACAAAATCATGTAAACTTAAAATTGAAGGTAAAGAAACGAAAGGGAATAATCGAGAAGAAACTAGAATAGGGGAGTATCTAGAAGGACTGAACTAAGACATCCTTCAAGCATACATGCTCCTAATCCTTAATACAAACATGGATGATTTGTTCTTTGCCAGGGTCATTAGGGTATTTTGCAAGCTTGTTCTACCAACCCCATGACCCACCACCCTTAACTTCAACCATGATCGTTGGAATGTTGCAGTCAGTCGTTAGTTTAGTCTTTGTGTCTCCCCACGTTTTCTCTCCCTAGTTTTTGCTTCAAGATATGGGAAGCCAATCAAAAAACACAACGAGAAACAGGGAGATTAAGTTTACAATATTTTAGAAGTTACAAACAACCATTAGGTACGCAATGTTCTAGAGCTTGCTATTTCCATTGCAGGGTCTCTTTCGTTCTCATATTATATACTTAGGCAGCTATAACTATCCCACTTGAATATTGGTTCTTATATCCTTGATCGTTTCAGATATCGAACTTAATAAATCCGCAGTCTGCAATCCCAGTTCAGAATTCATTTGCCAATTTCAGTGTCGTAAGCTTGGAACCATGAGATTTGTTGTCACAGCTTTCTTCTTCCTCGGGTTGCTTTCCTATGCAGGTTATTAATGGTTCCTGAATCCTGTGTGGATTAACTTCTTTCTTGGCTTCTTTGGTTCATCGTTTCTTCTTCTTTGGTTTCCTAAGAACTTGCTTCTTTTTATTCATTTTCCTTGTTTCTGTTTCGCTACTGCAGCCGCATATGATCCACTGGATCCAACTGGAAACATTACGATTAGGTGGGATATCATGTCTTGGACCGCAGACGGCTATGTTGTAAGTTCAAGCTTCACAAATTCTCTTTTCATCAATTTGGAATACTCCTTGCCAATTTCTCAGTAGAATGTACTGTTACCTAACTGCACCACCAGAAACCATGGCTAAGTTTAACTTGTAAATAAAAAGAAATCAAGTTTATATAATTCAACAAACCAGCAAACCAAGAGGTTTTTTCAATGTCAAAATTAGCCTTCATGTAGCGGAAAAGGGTTGAATCTCATTGAACTTCCAGTGATATGGATCACTAAGCTTCTTTTCCAATATTTTAGGCGACTGTGACGATGAACAACTTCCAAATGTACCGCCACATCATGACCCCAGGTTGGACGTTGGGATGGACTTGGGCTAAGAAGGAGGTAATATGGTCCGTGGTAGGAGCTCAAGCCACTGAACAAGGAGACTGCTCCAAGTTCAAAAGCAACTTACCTCATTGCTGCAAGAAAAATCCAACAGTAGTGGATCTGCTCCCTGGCGTCCCTTACAACCAGCAGTTCTCGAACTGCTGCAAAGGTGGTGTGGTATCAGCATGGGGCCAGGATCCAGAGGCTTCTGTCTCCGCCTTCCAATTGAGCGTGGGGAACGCCGGAACTTCAAACAAGACGGTGAAACTCCCCAAGAACTTCACTTTGTTAGGTCCTGGACCTGGGTACACTTGTGGCCCGGCCAAGGTTGTGCCTCCTACCAACTTTCTCACCCCAGACCGCCGCCGTAAAACACAGTCACTCAGTAAGTTGCCTTATCTCTTCGCGCTATCATCAGATATATAAAGGCTTATCATTGGAAAGTTACCACAACGATGCTTCATTTGACTGCCAATAAATGATAAACTCAGAAGAACTTTTAGGTTACTCAACAGCAGCCTGTAGCCCTCCGAATACAAGATTCCACTCTTTGTAAAGAATTACATGACTATTTCACTGATCAAAGTGGCAAACTTCTGCAGAAGAACTTGTTCAATACAATACTTTTTTGAGTCCTTAATATGTCTCTAAGTTCTGATACAGAATGGCTAACAAATCTATCCTTTTGTACAGTGACCTGGAACGTTACCTGCACATATTCGCAGTTTCTTGCGAGGGCAAAACCGAGTTGCTGTGTTTCTTTCTCATCCTTTTATAATGATACGATCACTCCTTGCCCCACTTGTGCTTGTGGTTGCCAGAAAAAAGACAATTGCGTCAAGTAAGTCTTTCGTCTTTAATATATTGACTTCAGTTCATCCAGCAGAGTGGAAGAAGACCAAAATTCACGTTTTTAATGATGGTATTTCAGGAGCGACTCCAAAATTCTTCAGATGAAGGGACTAAACACTCCGAGGAAAGACAATGCTCCGTTGCTGCAGTGCACACGCCATATGTGCCCGGTCCGGGTGCACTGGCATGTGAAGCTCAACTACAAGGACTACTGGCGTGTAAAGGTCTCCGTTACAAATTTCAACTACCGTATGAATTACACGCTTTGGAGTCTTGTCGTACAGCATCCAAATCTTAACAACGTGACACAAGTTTTCAGCTTTGATTACAAGCCTCTGGTTCCCTATGAATCTATAAGTAAGTATTAAAAGTCTTTGATTGCCTAAAAGAATCTTCTATGTATCATCCTATTATTGAGTAAAACTTGTGCACAGGAATGAATTTTTGAGCATGATATTTGAGTCTAAGTTCAATAGTCAGATACTAGTGCAAGAAACCCTCAACTTCAGTTAATTGTAATGGAACATATTAAGAATAGTGTGACAAAAAGTCTTGCATTCTCTAAATCTCACTCCGTGGAAATTTTTCATGCATTAGGAAATGATTATCTACTCTTTAGTCAACTTTTTTTATTATAAAGGATGTAAATTTCTTGTTTTTTAATACCAGCAGAAGATTGAAAGTCCATTCAGACCTAATATCCTAACATGGCTGCTATTTCAATTATATGCAGATGACACAGGTATGTTCTATGGAATGAAATACTATAATGACTTGCTCATGGAAGCTGGGCCATTCGGTAATCTCCAATCGGAGGTGCTGCTTCAAAAAGACAAGAATACCTTCACCTTCAAGCAGGGGTGGGCTTTTCCTCGCAAAGTTTACTTCAATGGTGACGAGTGCATGCTTCCCCCACCTGACACATATCCATTTCTTCCAAATCCTGCCCCCAAGAACCAGCTTGCTATATCCACATTGATTTCCTCAGTGCTTTTCCTGTTAATTTCTCTCTGGTGATGGATTCCTAGACTAGGAAGTGTTCAGTACTGAAATTTTGAAACAAAGGTTACTTCGACCCAGATGAAAGAGAACAGATAATAATATTCGACATTTTTTTAAAGAACCAAAGTTGACTTATGTAGATGGAGATGTATCCTACAAAATGCCAGCTTGTGAATAGAAAATCACAGTAGACTCCGGAGAATGGATTCTATCCATATTTTGATGGCTGATACTGCAATGTGATATTATATCTCCAGCTATCACCTATGTTTCAGTTTGCAGAATTAGCAGTGTTGTTAAAAAGTTCTAACTCTACTAGGTAGAAGTTTTAAAGCACCAGGTTGTGCAGAAGATGTTTGATCCATCACTAATGTGCTGTAATTGAACCAACAAGCTCATATGAGAATGAAATGATGAAAAATAACAAAATGATCGTGATCAACAGATATAGCTCCATAATATTTCTTTTTATTGGTGTTACAACTACAGTATGGATCTCAACATTGTACAAACCAGATGATTTGGTAACGAATCAACATACAATAGCCAGAAGTAACAGAATGGCAGTGAATTCACCCGCTCATGTACAATACGAAAGAATATTAGTGTGATGGATCATGCTGGACACGAGCTCATCTTAACTGCAGTTGGAAGTCAATTTGATGCTTGCGAAAACTTTGGAACATCGCATTTCATGTACTTGAGATTAGAGATTAGGAATATGCAAGCGTGAGTGCGGAGGCTGACAAGAATGTCATGACTAGAGTAAGCAAGGAGACGCGTCGCTGAGAACCAGCATTTGGCAACCAAGGATAAGCATCGGGAGGTGGCATGACACAGTTATCGCCATTGAAATAGACTCTCCTGGGGAAAGCCCAGCCCTTATCAAAAGTGAAAGTCGCATCCTTCTGAAAAAGTAGCTCTGACTGAACGTTACCTTGAGGACCAGCTTGCATGAGTAAATCATTGTAGAACTTGAGTCCCCACAACATCCCAGTATCATCTGTTGAAACCAAAATCGGTAAGATGCCCTATCTCAACTTCCGATATCCACCAGAATCAAGAGTAAAACATGCCAATATATTATGAAAATTCATGACAACCGGTTATTCACCCTGTAGATCAGTAATAAAAATGAAAAGAAAAAGAACCAAAAAGCAACCAGGGAACATGCATGTCAGGATCTCACTTACTTATTGTTCCGTAAGGAGTTATTGGCTTGTAGTTAAAGCTGAAAATCTGGGTCAGATTGTTGAAGTTGGGGTGTTGAACAACTAGGTTCCAATCTGAATAGTTCATCCAGTAATTGAAGTTTGTAACCGTGACCTTCACCCGCCAGTATTGCTTGTAGTTAAGCTTAACATGCCAGTGGATTCGGACTGGGCACATATGACTTGTACACTGAACCAGAGGTGTATAGCCATTCTTGCCAGGACCAGAGACAACTGATGCTAGATATGGCGAATTTGCCCTGTAAACCGTACAGAAAAAAATGTGTCAAGAAAATTATCATCCAGACAGAAGTTAGAAGATAGAGTTAAGCTGTTCTGGCTAAAAAGACTTACTCAACACAGCTCCCTGGCTGGGTCTCGTTTCTTTGGCAGCCACATGAACATGTTGGGCAGGGGACTATTGTGTCATTGTAGAAGGATGAGAGTGAGACACAGCACGTGGGAGTTTTTTGAGCTAGAAACTGTGAGTATGTGCAGGTAACATTCCAAGTCACTGCCATGAAAGGGAGATGAGTTTGTTGTTAATTGGTAGTTTTTACATCAAACTCGGCTCAACCCATTCACCATTGCAGTTTAAATTTGACAGAGGCAACAATTGTTATTTCCCAAATTTCCCCTTTTCAAATGTAACTATCAGGTGAAAAATCAGATATAGCTAAATAAGTCTAGGCAGATGAAAAACAAAAATACCTATTGGATCACTAGTTTTCTCACTAGTAACAAGATAACTGTCCCAATTAGAGCAGACAAGTAGAGAAAGAAAGTAATGTAAAAACGAGAAATCAGAGTGTTAGGATGGTACTCAAAGCTTGAAGGAAACATTTATAGATGTAGTCTTCATTAACGAACTTACTCAAAGCTTGTGTGACTCTCCTTTTGTCTGTTGTAAGAAATCTACTGGGTTTAACAATTTTTGCAGCTCCACAAGTATAACCGGGCCCTGGTGCTTTCAAAGTGAAGTTTTTAGGCACTCTAACTGTTTTGTTAGAGGTTCCAGCCGAACCAACACTAAGCTGAAATGAACCTGCTGCGTTAGCTGGATCTTGCACCCATGAGCTGAGTACACCTCCTTTGCAACAATTTGCAACCTGCTGGTTGTAAGGTGTGCCTGGCAATAGATCCACAATTGTTGGGCTCTTCTTACAGCAATGTGGGATGTTCTCTTTATATTTAGAACAATCCCCCTGCTCTGTGGCTTGGCCTCCTAACATACTCCATATTATCTCCTTTTTCGCCCATGTCCATCCCACCGACCACCCCGGAGCTTGAATGTGACGATATTGCTGGAAGTTGAATAAAGTGACGACTGCCTGTCCATTGAATGCAGGTTAGATAACAGAAATGACATTCTATTCATCATGCTGAATGCAGAAACACTTCAAATTGACTGTAGGTAATGAAAAAACATTTTCTGAGCAATCATTTTTAAAGGGATAAAGCATAATATTCATCCTGTTGTTAAAGGAAAAAATCCAGATGTCAAACATAGTGGAAAAGATTCCCATCAGAAGAGTTGTTGCAGTTTGGATAAACACGGTGGACATTATAGCCAATGAACTCCACAATTGAAGGTGCATGGAGTTTCTTTTGACACAAGCAAACCTCCGTTCATCAATCCAAGACCCGAATCAAACAGGAAAATTATACTGTTTCCGGAAAGATTCGGATTAAAAACTAAACAAGCAGCTCAAAGTGAAACTTTTAAAGTCAGAACCTTGCTCTGTTTCTAACGATGCTGTAGAACATAGTTCTTCTCTCTATCTAGCCATATAGCATGGTGCAACAAATTTTCTAAGTTCTGACCAAACACTGGAATATGAACTATCACCAACATGAGGAGAATGTACACCAAATACAGAATCCTTCCTATCAGGGCTTGGTTTCCATTAAACCATGAATAACGATGCAAACACACACACACACACACACACACACACACACACACATCAATAAACTAGAAACTTACAACATAGCCGTCAGGAGTCCAGCTCATTATATCCCATTTGATTGTTATGTTTCCATTTGGGTCCAGTGGATCGAAGGCTTCTGAAAAAGAAACAATCCGCCGAAAAAGAAGGTAAATAATAAAGGTCAGTCTTTTCAACTCTTTGGCAAACGGAAGATTGCATATTCAAGAATTATAATAACACTGGAGACATTACTAAGCTTGTTTTGTATGATTCTATGGAAATAAACAGTAGCTGCTTGGCTAAATTTAGAACTGGTAGTCCTTCCTCTATTTTTGCTTATTATTAAGTAGTAATCGAATCTGAGACTTCAACTTACGTGATCAAATCAGATTCTCATTTTGTCGTAATATTTTCTACACTTCTAAAGAAAGTTGAATAATTATATAAGGAACAGCACAACCCCAACTTGACAAAGCTTTGTATTCTCCCTAACCCGATTTCAGAAGTCAGAAGTCAGAAGTCAAAAAGATCAAGAACCAGAGGATGTCATTCGTCACAAACGAAGACAGAAGAGCAAAAGATGTTAAATGCTTGAAACTTTTGGTCACCAATGGAAAACCAAAGTCAATAAACAAACCCCTCCAAATTCCACAAATATTTCTCCAATCACTGGGTTTCATTAAGAATAAGACCGCTGCTTTTTATTAGTGATTACAGGTTTTGAAAACATCTATTAACACGAACAAGAAACAGCGAAAGATCCCATATTTGGAGATATTGTAAGAAGAAGAAACACAACTTGCCCACCTGTTGAAGTGAAGCTGCAGCAAGAAAGCAAAAACAAAAGCCAAATGGCGAACTTGGAGAAGATTCCGGTCATGGCTCCGAAGCGAAGGCCGATTCTCTTGGAGAAGATTTTCTTCCCGTTCAAACGAATGCCTGCAATCTTCTTTGAGAAGGACTGAACTCGGGAGAGAGGCAGAGAGAAGAAAGAACAAGAAACGCGGTGGCAGCTGGCTCTGCCTCACTCGGCAAGTCAGCCTTAAAGAACACGGCTCGACTGCTTAGCCCCCTGTTTAAATACCATTCAAAGGGAACGCAGGAAAACAGAGGCCTCCACGTATAAACGAAAAGTCGAAAGAAGTGGATGCAAGAACTTGGTTTCAAAGACCACAGAACAAGGCGATTCTGCGAACTTTCGACGCCACGTGGTTCCGCACATTCTAGAATGGCAATAAAGTAAAGCCGAGGAAAGCCTTGGTTAGGGTCTTCAGTCTTCAGCTTCATCACAAAGTCATATGAACGGAACTAAAAGTATTAATTACTTATTTATATGCAATATCATGCGCACTAAGACTAGATTCCGTCTCTGGCCTTCCACTATATGCAGGCCATGTAGAACATAAATGAATGGAAAGTCACCAGATTTTCTCGTTTTAGCCATGTCTTTTTCATTTTTTTTTGCAGTGACAGCCACCGTTGCTTGCCTTTTTATGAGCATTGAAGGATCTGAAAAAGACTTGGGCTTCAACCCTTTTCTTAATTCTCTTGGAGGGTGTAAAAACCCCTTGCAAAATCCAAAACTTTGCTGATTTTCTATGGCTGGGAAACGAAGAAACATCTTGAGCAAGTTTGATGACAGTAGAAAGACAGCTCATTGACGGCGCATTCGGGTTTCAAAACCGTGTTCTGGCGGCGCTCTTTGCTCGATCACAGAATGAAAAATGCACGCTTTTGAAGGAGGCAAGCTAGGCCAGGCATGCAGAAACACTTTGGGACTCGCTGGCACGACGGAGGAAAAGGTTATTGTGGCACTTTTTCTTCGATTCTCCTAGGCAATTTTTATGGGAAAATAGAATAAAATAAAATAAAATAAATCAGATACTCACGAGTTTAAGGATAAGAGGAACCAAGGAAATGCTCATCAGAGGAAGGTGTTTTTTGCGATTGTTCTGAGCTAACAGAGGAAGGTTCCGACTTTGCAATTATTGGATAAACTGTTCCTGTCAAACCTACTTAGTACTCACCAGAGGAAGGTGACAACCCAAAACAGATAACCCTAGTGCCAGACCTCGAATCCGCCACTCCATAGTTAAATGTCGATGAAGAGAACCCAAGAGGAAATGGTGGCAGTTAGAACCCTCTCTTTACTAAAATAAGTGGAATGTGCTTCTAGATGTGAATATCTTATTAGATGTGGATATTCACAAGCATCCAATGGAAAACTAAGTGGCATGATCAGGATAAATGTAACCAGAAGCTTATTCCACACGTTTGTGACGGATCAAATGCACCAACGCTTAAAGCAAGAACCTCTTGCGCAATCTTGCACGCATCCCCCACCAAATTTGACGCTTGGCTTATTTAAAAGGATCAAGAGGCTTGATGCCCTATAACATAAATATACTTATTGTCTTAAAATTTTAAGTTATATGTATGTTAGTGTTTATAAAGTCTAATATGAAAAACCCAAGTCTTATAAGGCCCAATTCCAATGTGAGATTGCTTTCTTTACTCCCATGTAGCTTGATTAATTTTGTTGGTGTGTGGCTTGCCCATGAAACGGATTGAAGAGCCCACTTTAATATGAGTTTACTTAGAAGTTAAGGCCCTAGTTGATCTTACTAAAACCCTAAACAATAATAGGATAAACCCGTACTTTATAAGTTTAATGCTCGGTCTCCTCGTTTTAATGTATAAATGATTTCTTTAGATATTAGAGCATGATCTTTATTACTATGTCAATAGAGTGAACATGGCATTATTAGATGATTTGGATTAGATGGTTGCACTGAAAAGTGTGTTAATGATATGAATATTTAATCTTACATTTCTCTTTTTTTGAATTAATTTTTGGATTGAATTATGAGTTTATTTTAAAATGATAAAAAAAGTTTAAATTCTCTTTTAAACAATGTGGGATTGAATATTCATACCATCAACATCCTCTTATAACAGGAACTTTGGAGATGTTGATATAAAGCTAAGTGCATGAGTTTCCGTTCTAAAGGACATCTTAAATCGGGCAAATTCTTCCACACTGTATTGTTCAAGTGAATTTTCAGAGACAGACAAGAGGAAGAAGAAGTGCAAAGCTTGGTGGTTGGAGATTTAGGGGACCGCAAGGGTTCTTATTTTGGATATCAAGAAAAAGGAGTTCCCGAGAACATCATTTTAGAGATGACATGTGAAGATGCCGAGGGAAAACGATACATCATATTTTAGCGACATCGACAAAAGGAAAAAAAACAAGAGATTTGATGTAAATCACATAAGAAAAAGGAAAAAAAGAAGAAGCTTAGATTGATGCCTCAAAGCTTTAAAAATAGTAGTGTTGTTGTAGATGTATGAGTCGAATATTATTTTAATACAACTAAAAGAGAAAAATAGTGGACGCAGTCCACAAACAAAATTCAAACCCGTTTAAACCGAAATACTTATTTTTACCATATATGTCGATATTGTTACATGAGATTACTAGATTTTAAATTATACAAAATAATGTACTTCAAAATGTTAAAAACTTTGATTTTCTGTAAAAACGATTTATCTTTCCAAATTGATTTGTCTCTTTTGAGTCTTAAGAGTGAGTTATATCACGTATAAAGTCAATTATTTTGGAAATAAGTTGTACAAATTATTGACATGTATTACTAATTTAGGTATTTAAGACATCATGATTTTCCTTTCACATATCATAAAAAAAATTTGAAAAACAGTTGATATCCGACAAGTAACTCAAAGTATTAGATCAAGACATTTATGGTTGTAATTTCTGAGAAACAAAATTTTAGAAGCTAAAATATCAACAAATAGCATGTCAAAAAATTTAAATCTATCTCAAAAATCTATATCAAAGTTCATGGTATTGGAAAGGTCATATAGCTCAAATATAAAGATATAACGAGGACTTCAGGAGCAGAAAAATGTTGGTTTTTATAACCTGAAACTTAATTTTGGTCTCTAGTCTAAGAGACCATTCCATTCTTTGACCATTCAAGTAGACAAGGCCGCAGGTTGTAAGGGATTGGCACATTCCTTGACCTTGATGGATTTTAGGTGTGCCATGTTTTATTTTTATTTTTATCATCCTCACCATTATTTTTGTCATCATAATCATAATCACCATTATCGGCATTTTATTTTTACTAAGTTATCAGTATCATTATTCTATTAGTTGGTTTTTGGTTCTTCCCTTTTGATGGTTTATTCAATTTCTTGCTAGTGCATTACCATACCATTTATTTGGCAGACTCTTAGGCTACAGCGGTGATCGTGAGGAAGCTGCTCCTAGCCAGTCAACAATAGTGTTAGTTCAAGGTGCTGGAGGAATTGTTGCAGGGGCAACAGCGTCCTGCATCACAACCCCATTGGACACAATCAAGACACGCTTACAGGTATTCATAAACCCAGTTCACAGCAAACTATCTTCTATCATCATCAGTGCCATTGAAGCCTGACTGCTGGATATGCTTTTGGCTTGTTGTGGTTGAAAATATTATATCAATTTTTTTAAAAGCTTGGTCTATTATAATTTTCTGTAAAAAATGTAATTCATGTCCAATTGATAATGTCTGAACTAGTCTTTCCAGACAGAAATTTTTTGGCCCAAAGCTCCAACCATTTCCTGCTCCCCAAGTTGCTGCCTGCTTTTTGATGTGAGGGCAAGTCAAAAGTTTAGTTGTCTTAAGGAAATTCATGTTTTGCTTACATAGTGATAACGTAAAGAGTGTTCTCCCTCTACTGCCCTGGACGAGTGATTGTTCAAACTATGTACAACTACTCAATTGGTAAGGCAATTCATGGTAACTCATACCTTCCACTGTATGCAGGCCATGTAGAACATAAATGAATGGAAAGGCACCAGATTTTCTCATTTTAGCCATGTCTTTTTCTTTTTGTTTGCACTGACAGGCACCGTTGCTTGCCTTTTTATGACCATTAAAGGATCTGAAAAAGACATGGGCTTCAACCCTTTTCTTAATTCTCTTGGAGGGTGTAAAATCCCCTTGCAAAATCCAAAACTTTGCTGATTTTCTGTGGCTGGGAAACGAAGAAACATCTTGAGCAAGTTTGATGACAGTAGAGAGACAGCTCATTGACGGCGCGTTCGGGTTCCAAAACCGTGTTCTGGCGGCCCTCTTTGCTCGATCACAGAATGAAAAATGCATGCTTTTGAAGGCGGCTAGCTAGGACAGGCATGCAGAAACACTTTGGGACTCGCTGGCACGTCGGAGGAAAAGGTTATTGTGGCACTTTTTCGTCGATTCTCCTAGGCAATTTTCATGGGAAAATAGAATAGAATAGAATAGAATAAAATAAAATAAAATAAATCAGATACTCACGAGTTTAAGGAGAAAAGGAACCAAGGAAATGCTCATCAGAGGAACGTGTTTTTCGCGATTTTTCTAAGCTAACAGAGGAAGGTTCTGACTTTGCAATTATTGGATAAACTGTTCCTGTCAAACCTACTTAGTACTCACCAGAGGAAGGTAACAACCCAAAACTGATAACCCAAGCGCTAGGCCTCGAATTCGCCACTCAATAGTTGAAAGTCGATGAAGAGAACCAGTTGAAAAGGAGGATCGCCGGAAAACTAACGTCGGCGAATAGAACTCAGATGAGAAAATTCTCAATTGATTTATGAAAAATTAGATAATCACAAATTGTGTTGTTTACAGAATTTATCAACATATCGAATGCTATACAAAAGGAAACAAACGATTTACAATTAATCCGGAAAATCTTCTTGCTGGATTTGGTGACGATGGGCGGCTAGGGTTCCACTCGTGGAGACGAGTGGAAGAACACGATGGCTGTGTTGACGTGGCTAAGGCTGACGTGTCATAGAGGCTGACGGGGATGATGATGTGGCAGCTGACATGGAGCGTGATGTGGACGAAGGACCGTTTAACGTCCCCCTGCAAGCTGATGGGGCAGTATGCAGTGTCAGCTTGGATCGTAGAAGGCGAAACCGAGCAGAAGAAAGACCTTTGGTAAAGATATCGGCTGGTTGGTCCACAGAGGAAATGAAATGGATAGAGAGTTTACCACGAGCAAGGCGTTCCCGAATGAAGTGGAAGTCAATCTCGACATGTTTGGTACGAGCATGAAAAACGGGATTACTAGTCAAGTAGAGAGCAAAGAGGTTGTCACACTAGAGAGCAGGTGGGTGTAGGGGCACAGCATGAAGATCCCAAAGTAAATACTCAATCCATATTAACTCAGCAGTGGTGTCTGCAAGGCACTTGTACTCGACTTCAGTGCTGGAACGAGCAACAGTGCGTTGTTTTCGGGAGCTCCAAGAGATAAGGTTGCACCCAAGAAAAATACAGAAACCACCTACGAAGCGACGATCATCACGATCACCAGCCCAGCCAACATCGGAAAAGGCATGAAGGGCAGTGTTGGCGGAACGGGTGAAGAGAAGACCCAACCGGGGAGTTTCAGCCAGGTAGCGAAGAATGCGTTTAATTGACTGCCAATGAGCTGTAGTAGGGCGATGGAGGAACTGGCACGCGGTGTTAACAGCATAAGCAATATCAGGGCGCGTGAGGGTGAGATACTGAAGAGCACCGACAATACTGCGATAGAGAGCTGGATTGGGCAGAGGATCACCAGTCCATATAGAGAGAGGTTCATCAGTGGTGCAGGGAGTGGAAACAGCTTTTTCATCATGCATCTTAGCACAAGCAAGAATCTCTAAAGTGAACTTGGCCTGGTGGAGATAGAGGCCATCAGAGGAGTGTTGGGCTTCCATACCTAAAAAATAATGAAGAGAACCAAGGTCTTTAATGGCAAACTCGCATTGAAGGGCGAGGAGAAGACTGGCAAAAGGAGCCTGAGGAGAGCCAGTAAGCACAATATCATCCACATAAACTAGGAGAATGAGGCTGTAGCCTGCAGTGTGTCAGGTAAATAATGACGTATCAGCGGCAGAGAAGCTGAAACCCAGTGTCACAAGGAAAGAACTCAAACAAGTGTACCAAGCTCGAGGTGACTGCTTCAGCCCATAGAAAGACCGATGGAGGCGACAGACATGATGTGGGCGCATAGAGTCATGAATGCCGGGAGGTTGCTCCATGTAGACTTCCTCAGAGAGATAGCCATGTAAGAAAGCATTAGAGACATCTAACTGACGGATAGGCCAACCTCGAGAGTAAGCAAGTGCAATAACAGTGCGAATTGTGACCGGTTTGGCAACAGGGCTGAAGGTCTCAGTGTAGTCGATACTTTCTTGCTGATGAAAGCCCTTAGCAACTAAGCGAGCTTTGTAGCATTCCAGAGTACCATCAGAATGAAGTTTTACCTTGTAGACCCATTTGCAACCAATGGGACAGATGCTAGGGGGAGAAGGCACAAGGGTCCAGGTGGAGTTCCGGATGAGAGCAGTGTACTCGGCGGCCATGGCCTCACGCCAGTGGGGTTCCCGACTAGCTTGGGAAAAGCAGGTGGGTTCTAGATAGGGGTGGGCGGAGGCAGTAAGGGCATAAGTGTGCTGGCGAGTTAAGGTACAGCGAGCAAGGGTGTCATCCTGAAGGCGAGTGACCATGCGGGGTGGGGCCGGGTCGGAAGGTGCAGGGGAGGTAGGAGAGGTAGAGTGTGCAGGAGCCATTGGTAGGGGAGGGGAGAGGGGAGTGGCAAGGGTAGGAACGACAATTGGTTCAAGGTGAGGGGAGGGAGGGGAAGAAGAGGAAGGGTTGGAAGGAGGGGTAACTGGGAGATGGGGTATAAGTATGGGAAGTATAGTGGAGGGATCCGAGGGAGGGGAGGAGGAGGAGGAGTTGGTGTGATAAGGAAAAACTTCTTCATGAAAAATGATATCTGCAGCGATGTAGAACCGGCGAGTAGTGGGACAATAACATTGGTAACCGTGGTAGCCTAGAGGGTAGCCCAAGAAAACATAGGGCTGAGATCGAGAATCCAGCTTGTGAGCCGCATAAGGCCGGAGATGTGGAAAAACAACACACCCAAAGACGTGAAGGGTGGAGATGTCGGGCACCTTACGGAACAAGACCTGCCACGAAGAGAGGTGGCCCAATACTGCAATGGGGAGGCGATTGATCAGGAAAACCACCGTCTCAAAAGCAAATTCCTAGAAATGAAGTGGGACAGCAGCCTGAGTGAAGAGGCTGAGACTAGTTTCCACTATATGTCGATGCTTGCGTTCGGCGGTGCCAATCTGAAATGGTGAGTAGGGACAAGAAATCCGTTGATGAATACCATGCTCCATGAGATAAGCTCAAAGTCTAGAGGAGAGAAATTTGGGAGCCCCATCACACTAGATAGCTTGAATCCTGTAATGTAACTGATTTTTGACAAATTTATGGAAGGTGAGAAAAATATCATAAAATTGTGAGCGGGAAGAAAATGTGTATAGCTAGGTGAATCGGGAAAAGTCATCGATGAAACACACATAGTATTTATTATTATTGAAAGACGTGACAGGAAAAGGACCCCAAATGTCAAAGTGAACAAGCTGGAGAGGGCAGTAACCCGAGAGTTGGTGGGGGGGTGGAGATGGCGGTGACTCTTACTAAGAGCACACGCAGTACATGGGGGAAGACATGAAGACTGGACGACTATGTGTGAAGACTGGAGCAGACGGAGAAGTGTCTCAGACGAAGGATGACCAAGGCGGTGGTGCCACAAAAGGAGGGAGCTGGTGCGAGAGGCAGAAAGCGTAACCGGAGCAGGGGCAACGTTAGGAGGAGAGACTCGATAGATTCCTTGATCAAGTTGACCGTGGAGCAAAATCTGACCGGAGGACGGAGAAATAGCCCAAAAATTACAAGCCGAAAAATTAATATAACAATTATAATCAGCAGTAAATTTTGAGACGGATAATAAATTTTTAGTAATAGAGGGAATGACTAAAACATTTGATAGTTGAAACTGAGAGGTGACAAGGTTACCTATGTAGGTGATGGGGAGAGAGATGCCATCACCCACTGTGAGCTGTTGGGAGCCCACATAGGGAGAAAGCCCAGAAAGGGCAGCAGGGGAGTCCGTGATGTGATGGGATGCCCCGGAGTCAGGATGCCATGAAGCGGCATCTAAGGAAGAAGAAGGGGGGTTGGGAGGGGCATAATGGGCTAGAGGGGGGGGGGGGAGATGGGAATAAAAGGCCTGGGGGTTATATGGGCCTGGGTTGGGATAAGAGGGAGTGGGCTAATAGGTAGTTGGGCCCGTGTATGGGTTAGATGGGTAGGGGTTTGGGCTGCTGTAAGAGCCCAGGGAGTTATAAATGGGTAGGGCGTAGTGGGCATGGGGTGGGTGGGCTACAGGGTAGTGGCCCGGATGGGGATAAGATGGGCCATTCGGGTGGTGGGCTGGAGTGGTATTCGGGTTTTGGTAGCCCGGGTTGTACCGCTCCTGGCAGGCATTGCTCTGGTGGCCGAGGCGACGGCAAAGCTGGCAGAACGGCCCCTTACGGCAGTTCCGGCCGATAGAGCGCGGCAGAAGTTGCTGGTGAGCTAGGGGCGTGGGGAGAAGGCCCTCGGTGTGGTGCTGCGTTGAGTCGGAGGGCAGCGGTGGCGCCGCCATGGGCGGAGGTGGCGCGTTGCCAGAATTGAAGGCATCGGCGTGAGCAGCAAACGTTGCTGGTGACGGCGCAGGGGCGCATAGATACACTCACTCTTCATGGGAGAGCAGAAGAGAATGAAACTCTTCACGAGTTAGGGTTCCCGACTGCCGCTGAATGGAGATAGATGTGGCGAGGTCCGAGAAATTGTTGCTGAGGCCGCAGAAGATCTGCGTGTAATACTCATTCTCGAAGATCTTCTCTCTGATGGTAGCGAGGGCGTCGGTGATCTTCTTTGCGTCCTCCAAAAAGGCGGTCACCGAGTGGCTCCCTTTTATGAGAGATTGGAGCTGGATCCGGAGACTAGTGGTGCAAGCGTTGGATTTGGCTTCATAAGAGGAGGCCAGATAGGCCCAGGCGGCGGCCGATGAACGAAAATCGGTCAACTGGGCGACGAATGAATTCGTTGAGGCAGCGAGGATCCAGTTGAGTGCGGCTTGATCGCAAATCAACCAAGCAGTGTAGGCGGGGTTTGGGGTCGGATCGGAGGGAGAGAGGGTTTGCGGCGGAGCTTTCTCGGTGTCGTCGACAATGGTGAGGAGTTGATGTAAGAGAAGGATGGGGATCAACCGGGTTTTCCAGATGACGTAATTGTCACCGTCGAAAGCCAAGTGCATGAGTTTCCGTTCTAAAGGACTTCTTGAATCGGGCAAATTCTTCCACACTGTATTGTTTAAATGAAATTTCAGAGACAGACAAGAGGAAGAAGAAGAGCAAAGCTTGGTGGTTTGGAGATTTAGGGGACCGCAAGAGTTCTTATTTTGGATATCAAGAAAAAGGAGTTCCCAAGAACATCATTTTAGAGATGACATGTGAAGATGCCAGGGAAGAAGATACATCATATCATAGCGACATTGACAAAAGGAAAAAAGGAAGAGATTTGATATAAATCACATAAGAAAAAGGAAAAAAAAAAAAAAACTTAGATTGATGCCTCAAAGCCTTGAAAATAGTAGTTGTTTGTTGTAGATGTATGAGTCGAATATTATTTTAATTCAACTAAAAGAGGAAAATAGTAGACTCAGTCCACAAACAAAATTCAAACCCGTTTAAACCGAAAGACTTATTTTTACCATATATGTCTATATTGTTACATGAGATTACTAGATTTTAAATTATACAAAATAATGTCTTTCAAAATGTTAAAAACTTTGATTTTCTGTAAAAACGATTTATCTTTCCAAATTGATTTGTCATATTTTTTTAGTTAATATATGTACCATCTCTTTTGAGTCTTAAGTGTGAGTTATGTCATGTATACAGTCAATCATTTTGGAAATAAGTTGCACAAATTATTGACATGTATTACTAATTTAGGTATTTAAGACATCATCATTTTCCTTTCACAAATCATAAAAACAATTTGAAAAACAGTTGATATCGGATAAGTGACTCAAAGTATTAGATTAACTCAAAGTATTAGATTAAGACATTTATCATTGTAATTTCTGAGAAAAAATGTTAGAAGCTAAAATATCAACAAATAACATGTCAAAAAATTTAAATCTATCTCAAAAACTTAGTTAAAGTGGAAGAAAATAAGCATATTTAACTATGAACATACTTTCTTACTTTAATAATGTGGGTCTAGACATTTACACTACAATATTTTTTTATATGTAAATCTAACTTATCGAAATTTATAAGTATGTTAAGAAAAATTTAAGTTCTAATATCATATAATAAATGCCTAAATTCATATTAAAAATTGACTCTTAAAATAAGGAAAAATAACCATATTTAACTAAGTACCTAACTCTATGTCTTATTAAGTGGAGAATGTTCATTCATACCATAACATAGCAAACTTAAAAAGAAAAATTGAAAAACATTATTGCCATTTTCAGAATTTGGAATGACATGTTTGGCAGCGTGATTGCAGGCGCGCTAGATTATGGAAGGAAAGCTCGGCCGTACAAGATCATGCCGCCGAAAATGACCAAGAACACGCCGCGTAGCTCACTCGAGCGAACAATATAAAACCGAATTTTTCTTTTTTTAATCCTTTTTTCTTGGTAAGGGATTGTTTTCGGTCCAAGCAAGTCTGAACTGGATCGAAAAAAAAAGAAGAAAAAAGAAGAGAAAAGTCGTCCTTCGGATTTGGCGTCTGAGCGAATTCAAATCTTGCTTTACTAGTGTAGAAGCCGTAGAGGAGTTTCAAAGACGATGAGCTTCTGAATGGAAATGCATTCTTGAATTCTTGTCTGTTCGAGATTTGTTTTCTTCGAGTTTGTTCCATCCAAGACGAGTCATGGCTGCAAGCGGCGCTCGAGCTCAGCCGTTAGGTCAAACTGAGATTAACTGGGACAAGTACGTCTCAGTTTCTGATTTGATCTATATTTTTAACGTAGTTTCTTTTCTTTAAGTTGTTTGTACTCGTAATTAACGTTTTTCTCTTACTCTCTTCATGAATTAGATGTTGATGTTTGTTGGGTTGCTGAGGGAAGGGAAGGGAAAAAGAAAGAAAAGGAAAAAAATAGAATTTCATACTTCCCGTATGATTTTTCAATCTCAGCTGAGTCTTTTTGCAATCTTAGGCTGGAAATTTCTAGAGATGTGGAATTTCGAATTTGGAATTCCAGGGGGCTTTAGGATTGTTATTGGAAGAAAAGAAATGATGGAAGCTACGAGAAGAAGGAAGTGCTAATGGATGGAGTTCCTTTCTATTTCAAGTGTATCTGTTGATAAATGTGGGCTTAAGATAAAGTTTTATTCTTTTAGTGATTGAACTAATACTTTGGACGTCTTAAGGGGTTAAGTAGGGTGTTGATATCACTGTTGAGAGTAAACATTCAAAAACTGGGGTAGAATGTATACTTGTTGATATATTTTGAGTAAATCAGTTCTCTCTGGTGGTTTAAACTTTACAGAAGTCCTTAAGTAAGACCTTCATTACTCCTTTATCATGTGATGTATGTACGATGTTAAAGATATATACAAACACAAGTTCACCTCTTCCATACTTACTCTGTTAAATCCTTTTTTCGCATATCCAATACCAAACCTAGATGAAGGGGCGGTTTGCAAGAAGTTAATAGCTAATGGAAAACATTGTAGCATCCTGTCAACCTGGTTCCCAGACTCAAACTTTTTGATTGGTTAATTGCTCATGTCAATCACCATTTCTCTGCAATATTCTTACTTTTTTTGTTATGAATTTTGAATTTACGAGTTCTTGAACTTACTGGTTCTACCCAAATTTGCAGGCTTGACAAGACCAAGTTCTATGTTGTAGGAGCTGGCCTATTTACAGGGGTTACTGTAGCACTGTACCCAGTCTCTGTTGTGAAAACCAGAATGCAGGTTGCATCAATGGACGTAGCTGAAAGAAATGCATTTTCTGTCATCAAAGGGATACTGAAGACTGATGGAGTTCCTGGTCTATACAGAGGTTTTGGCACAGTCATAACTGGTGCGGTTCCTGCCAGGATCATTTTTCTTACTGCTCTAGAGACCACAAAAGTGGCTTCCTTAAAGATGGTTGAGCCATTTAAATTAGCTGAGCCTACAGAGGCAGCAATAGCAAATGGACTTGCTGGCATGACGGCATCGCTTTTTTCTCAGGCAGTGTTTGTTCCAATCGATGTGGTATGTAGCCTCAATGTCATATTTGAGATGACCATTTTTATGCCATTGTGCTTGAATTATAAAAACTTATTGGTGAATTGGCGTATTATCATCTGATAATTGGTTTATGACATTTCTACCTTCGAAATATAAACTTTTGAGTTTAGCCTAAAGGTCACAGTCATATAAGGGGAAATAAAAATAGAAGAAGAAGAGGAAATTCTTAGATTCTAATTTCCTCAATGTTGTCTCTTCAGGTTAGCCAAAAGTTGATGGTCCAAGGATATTCAGGCCATGAAAAGTACAATGGGGGTTTAGATGTTGTTCGTAAGATTGTAAAATCTGAAGGCATTCGGGGATTGTACAGAGGGTTTGGGCTATCTGTTATGACTTATTCCCCATCAAGTGCTGTATGGTGGGCAAGTTATGGTTCAAGCCAACGCTGGATCTGGAGGTGAGACATGGTAATTTGTTTTTTCAATAAGCAGTAATCTGTTGAAGAGCTTGTTTGCCATAAGATTGAGTCCAGTAACAATGTTTTGATCTTCTAATGCTGTATACCTCTAGTTTTAAGGTTACATGGCTCAGGAATGATTCTCCGCTCAATATTATGTACCTCGTGGGGAAAACCAAAATCATAGGTGCTTTGCTCTAAATTGGACTTAGTGGGCATCAAAGTTCATAATATTGGAAAGGTCATATAGCTCAAATATAAAGATATAACGAGGACTTCAGGAGCAGAAAAATGTTGGTTTTTATAACCTGAAACTTAATTTTGGTCTCTAGTCTAAGAGACCATTCCATTCTTTGACCATTCAAGTAGACAAGGCCGCAGGTTGTAAGGGATTGGCACATTCCTTGACCTTGATGGATTTTAGGTGTGCCATGTTTTATTTTCATTTTATCATCTTCACCATTATTTTTGTCATCATAATCATCATAATCATCATCATTATTGGCATTTTATATTTACTAGGTTATCAGTATCATTATTCTATTAGTTGGTTTTTGGTTCTCCCCTTTCGATGGTTTATTCAATTTCTAGCTAGTGCATTACCATATCATTTATTTGGCAGACTCTTAGGCTACAGTGGTGATCGTGAGGAAGCTGCTCCTAGCCAGTCAACAATAGTGTTAGTTCAAGGTGCTGGAGGAATTGTTGCAGGGGCAACAGCGTCCTGCATTACAACCCCATTGGACACAATCAAGACACGCTTACAGGTATTCATAAACCCAGTTCACAGCAAACTATCTTCTATCATCATCAGTGCCATTGAAGCCTGACTGCTGGATATGCTTTTGGCTTGTTATAGTTGAAAATATTATATCAATTTTTTTAAAAGTTTGGTCTATTATAATTTTCTGTGAAAAATGTACTTCATGTCTAATTGATAATGTCTGAACTAGTCTTTCCAGACAGAAATTTTTTTGGCCCAAAGCTCCAACCATTCCCTTCTCCCCAAATTGCTGCCTGCTTTTTGATGTGAGGGCAAGTCAAAAGTTTAGTTGTCTTAAGGAAATTCATGTTTTGCTTACACAAGTAAATCAAGAGTGTTTTCCCTCTACTGCCCTGGACGAGTGATTGTTCAAACAATGTACATCTTAAAGCTTACTTTAATTCTATTTTCATGTGTTTGTATACATGCGTGGGCATTTGTATGTGCTCTTTTGTTTCATATGTACTTACCAAGTTTATAGGTGAAATGAATAGTTTCACTTTCGTTGCATGTTGTGCAGTATTTCTTATTCTTTTATTTCACAAAGTACGGTAAACTGTAGTTGAAGTCCGTAAGTATTTGTCAACTTGGTCAGTGTAGTGTTTTGACCACTAAGAGGGGCATTGGTTTACTTACCAGGACAAACAAGTGTTTATGTCTTTCTGTTACTAAATACCCTCTAATTATATGGCAGAAGACAGGGCATGAGATTTATTTTATTGTCCATTCAAAACTAAATGGGAGTCTTTGGTTATTGGTCCTCTGAAACAGGAGGGTGAACCCAACTGTCATAAAAAATTGCTGGCATTGTCAATGCCCAAACTTCTACCTATAGTTGATATTTTTGTTGCACTAGAATGCGTTGAGATAGGGAAAATAATTTTAACTACTATGTGGAGTCTTTTGACATCGACTACAGCTTGGCAGATTCCCAATTTATATAACTGCGCGTTATAAAACCAACAACAAAACCAATTTATGTACCCCCAGCTAACTCTTTATTTTTTTCTTTCTTTTGCATTACTTAATTTCTGCTTCAAACTTTGATTTTTTTTTTTAATTTAAAATCTGCTACGTTTTCTTGAGCACATGAATATCCTCTTAAGATGGTCTGAAGCATACAAATGAAAAAAAGAAAAGAAGGTTTAGAATTTACTCTGGAACCTTGTTTTGGGAGCTCCTTATGCATGGAACAATCAATATATGTTGAGAGACCTTATCCTCTCAAATATAGGTGAAGATAAAATGAGTATGCAGACTTTGTGTTCATCTTGATTTTGACCAATTTATTTATTTTTTGTCTGATTTGTCACTTCTGCACTATAATAGGTAATTCGACATGAAAATAGAAAAACTGCAAGGCAAGTAGTTAAAGACTTGATTAAAGATGAAGGCTGGAAAGGTCTTTACAGAGGATTGGGTCCAAGATTTTTCAGCATGTCAGCTTGGGGGACCTCAATGATATTGGCTTATGAATATCTGAGTAAGAGTCCTCCTTTCAAAAATTTGTTATTTTTGAGTATGGGAACATTTGTGATGAGAAAGTAAAAAAGGATAAAGGACTCCTTCATATTTATGATTTTTACTTAATTGTCATATGGATCTCAATCATCAGTAATTAGGGGACTTAGTGCTTGATCTCACATGCATAACTTTCTAATTTATCTTCCTAGCTATTGTTTCTCCATTGCTCTAGTAGTGCTTGAAACATCATACAAATGTGTTAACCTTGGAACTAAATTTGAAGATCCATGATGTTGGAACTTGTGTTGCCATGTGCTTTGCTATTTTTCCACACATGCTACTTTCACTGGCATAGAGCAATTGGACAGCTCTCACGGCAGCTTAATTTCTAATGTCATCTTATATTTGCTTTTGTGCTTATTGATGTTTCCTTTATGTTTGTGAGCTGCCAATAACTAGATTACCCTGTTAAACCATGTTTTACTTGAGTTGTTAAACTATTAGCTTCAGGTTATCTGCAAAATATATAACCAGTACTCTGAGGAATGAACAAAGAATATGCGCATATTTATATTCTGCAGATGATGACTTACCATTAGGTTACTCAAATATGATTACATCTGCTTAGATCGGCAAAGTGCTGCTGATAACTTCCGCATTAGAACACCAAAATTCTTATTTTCACTTAAATATGAGAACTGCTGAAACTTAATTTTTAAAACAATTATAGCTGCTGAGGATGAAATATAAGAATGCAGGAACCTAATTTCTAAAACAATCATGCCAGTGAAAATAATTTCTTTGATGCATCTTACCTCCTTTAATTTATTATATATTGACAATAGTTTGTGAAATATATTTGAATAGAAGTGTGCTGATTCCTTTTCTCGCCTAAAAAAACTTGTGAATGCTAGGGTACAGACTACATTGTATTTTCTCATCATTATTTTTCCATGACACTTATCATAATACTAGAGATTATAGTTGGTCTTTTCTGAGGAACTGTAATTAGAAGTTGGAACCTTGAATATGTTAACTTCTATGGTCAAAAAACGAACTATGTCATGGCTTCAGCCTCTTTCTCTCTTAATACATGCGATTTAGTTGGTATCTTGGAGGGACTATCATGGCCCCAGGTCACATATAGATATGTTATTCATGACATCGCTTCCTTCTATGTTGAAGAATATAGGTGTAGAAGTGGTGGGGAACAAAATATACTGATCGTTTCTGTATGTGCTTGTGTGAGTATATATTATGCCTTGTATAAGAGTAATTTACTCCTTTTTTTTTTGTCCCTGTTCAGAGCGCTTGTGTGCGAAAGATGACTTGATGTGATTCACTATTGGTTCACAACCTTGCTTCTTCGTGGCATGAGGTGGCGATTTTTGCTCCAAAACTGGCTGCGATTCATCATTTTCTTGACAGTGGCTGTTTTGGATAGGCATTATAGTGCTTATCTTACCGTAGAGATCCATAGCTGATACTGAAGCCTTTGTGATCATTTTGATCAACGATCCAATGCTATGGTTACAAAGGATTACTTACTAATTTTTCGAAAGAATTTAGATTCATCTAAGATTTTAATGCTAGATATTTGTGATCTCCTTTAACGATAAGGCCCTGGCATCCAGCAAATGTATTCTTTTGGCATATTAAATGCAAATAATTCGATTTTTTAGATACATAGTTTTTTCCTTGTGCATTTTTTCTTTCACTTCGGCTCACATTTACTTTTATTGTGCTGTTTTCTCGTTGATTTGAGATGTTGGATATACGAGGTAATTAACTTCAAATCTTTTCAGTCTTGTCCAGTGTTGAACAAGGGTAGAACAAGCTGCTGCAGTCCTCGGTTTAGGAATAACACTGAATGAATGCTATCATAATCACGAGCTTTTCGTGTATAGGGTAAAAAGGTTATTGTCCACTAAATCACTTCCTCCACAAAAGACATGTTACATAAACCACACTTTCATGGTACATGTTGATACGCTGTTCCGATCCCTCATTTCAAAATTTGGTCTCCATCTTCCTCGTCATTTTCATCTTCAAATTCATCATCGTCCTCGGCCTCATCCTCATTCTCATCCCCATCCTCGTCGTTGCTATCATCCCTGCTTCCTTCAGCATCTTCTTTATGTGATGCAGGAGGAAGTAACTCTCCATCCTTGTCTTCTTTGTTGGTTATCAATTTCGCTGAACTTTTTGGTTTATCTTTGTTCATCTGGTACAACACAACAGAAAAATAAAAGAAACTCAGTTAAGTGCAAAAAAGCAATGCTATTTGGATTGGTTTCACCCTGCAATAAGTGTCAGGATATGAGGAAGTATCTGATCCAAAAGTATGTTTACCAGCTCCGTACCTCATAACCTGCTCAACTGTTTAGAGACTAGAAACACTTATTCAGTATTTCAAGGTACACATATATGCATCCAATCCCCTCATCATTGTTGAACTCATAATTTCATAATAAATTCAAAGCATGCTAGTTTTGGAGATAAATGTGTTTACATCTGTGCAGAGGTTGCCTCGGTTGGCTAGTGGATATACTCCCATCATTGACCGAAGTTGTTCCCCTGACAAACCTAATGCTTAGATGAGCTTGTGTTGGACTTTTCAGTTCATTAACACAGTATCATTCTGGTTAACCACTCGTACGAAGTTTTTCTTCATTACAGACTAAAAAGTCTGCAATTGATTTTTCCTGGTCCCTCCATAGAAGCATTGTTTTTGATGGACTAAATCACACTTCACTCTTCACATCTTAGGCTTCAATTAAGATTAATGCAATCCATTACCCCTATTCGTTTATAGTCCATACAGAACTTTTCCTTCTAATGCCTGGTAAGAAGTATACAAAGATGTCTAAGTAGACAGGTTTCTTCTACGATCACAAACGTATTTGATATGTTATCCAACTGATGGAAGCAAATCTTGGCCTACCAGGTAACAACAGGATGACAGGCTAACACAAACATGGTTGAAAATTCCAAACTTAATATATCAGACGAGAAACTAGTAACGACAGAACTGATATACCCATGAAGCAAACCAAAAAGCTAAAGAGGCAGAAGAGGCATGCTTTGAAGAACTTACTGCACGTAGCAGGGTCCTTCGCTCCCTTTCTCGAGCATTCTTCACTGCCTAGAAAAGATCACAAAAAACATCAATTTAGCTTCCAATATGCAAAAATCAAACCTTCTTTTCCAAACAATACCAATTGCAATACAGGGCAAGAAACTAACCTCCTCGAGCATCTTTTGCTCAGCCTCTACTTCCGATACATCTCTGCAACAGAAAACCAAAACCACTCAAAACAAAGCTTCACAAGTAACTCAAAGAAACAACTTCTCAGATAAAGACCTTCCGATTATACGATCCACACGGCAACGACACTTTGCGCACACACCCTGCTCCTTCGCACAACCTACGTCGAAATCAATTCAAAGACAAAATCAGCAAAAACCTAACAGCTAAGAGTGAAAAAAGGTACATAATTTGTGCTTGCAGAGAAGAACTAAAGACCGAAACAAAGTACCGGGACAGAGATTGTGGTATGCCTGGCGAACGGCTCGCTTCGAACATTGCTGGCTGGGGACATTTTAATCCAAAAACAACCGTCATTGAAATTCAATCAGATATTCAACAGATTGAGAAACAGAACAAGGAATACCATTTGGCAGGCTCGGCGAGGGGCTTGTACTTTCCGTAACGGCGCTTCCAATCAATCTGCTCTTTACAGCGGAGGCACACTCCCGTTATCTCGGAGAGCGGCCTGAACCTTCCCCCAACCTCCTGTTACAACAATTATGCTTTAGCTGTTGATTTCTTGAAGCGCTGTTTGAATAAGTGAAATTTGTTTCTTCTTTTGAGCGAAAAGAGATTGTTTTCTCATACCGTTTCGTTGATCTTCCGGCCGGCGTTGGGCTTCCAAGCGTACTTGTTTTGGTGTTTGGGCGGCCCTTGCTTGCTGCTCATCTCTGCTCTTTTGCCGCCTCTGTTTTGTTGTTGCAGTTGGGTAGCCAAGGAATGTTTGTTCCAGGTCTTAAGCTGGAAGATGACCTAAGTGTGTTTGATTGATTCGACTCTAAACGGCAGGTCGGCAGAGTTCACGGAAAGCCGTAAGAAGTTTACGGGGCTTTGCCTTTTTTTTTTTTTTTACCTCTCTTTTTAACTCACACAGAAAGGAGGAGGATTTCAAACCTGACATGATGAACTCACATACGAGTGACTTCTTGACTTTTTTCATTAAGCTAAGGGAATACCCAAAATGAATTTAATATTTTTTAAATAATTTTGATTTGATAACTTACAAAGGTTGTGTTGAGAATAATATTTAAGAGTAATTGAATAGAGGTTATCACAACTAATAACATTTTTACGAAGTAGCCACTATGTTACAATTGACATCAAAATTAAACACCATATCTTAAGTTTAAACCAAAGAGAAGAACCTCAAGGAGTAGTTGCCAAGATAATGCAACATGAAAGAGAACTTTAAGGAGTAGCCATAGAGCATGGTGAAATGTAATAGGATTATGATACTAAGATAGGGTCAGGTTTATAGGGCCAATGTTAAAGATGATATTTAAGAGTAATTGAGCAAGATTTGTGGTTAGATTGAGGCCTTTTGACAAAATAGTCACATTCATTATACACACTATTGCATTTTTCGATCAAAGAGTCGTACCTTTATTTTTATTAATAGAAGCATTGTTTAGAAAGAAACCATCAAGCTGGTCCACGTTGTCAAGTTTTCACAAATGATTGTGATTTATCAAAGGAAAGACACCCATTAGATTAATTGAAAAACTTGTATATGAACAATATTCATGTATTACAAAGAACTTATTTGAAGAGTTTGTTTGAATAAAATGTCAATTTGAACTTTCTTTTCAACCGAGATGGCAATCAATGAAAGATTACGAGCATGCTGTCAAAAGAACCCTTTATCCATTCTTCCATGCCCTTCAAATTCTTGTCAGCTGAAAACTTCAGCGTTACAGGAACCAAATCATTCTGTCACCTTTGTGAAAACTGCTCTAACATACAAAAAACCCACTTTTAATTTATAGGTGATCCTATTTTTCTCCAAGTACCATGTCCAGTGGGTGCAGAAGTCATTTTCCGTTCGCTCCTGTAAGGGACTGATAAGTTTTGACTTCCATGTTTAGATGCAGAAAACAGAGAACTATATGGTACATCTTCACTCCCTGAACCGTGGGTTTTCTTTGTTTTCATGTTGTCTCCGACGTTGGTGTGTGTATATTGTTGTTTTGCTTTTGCCCGGATTAGTTTCTATTTCTGTAGTGACCTAGAAAAGATATTAGTTGTATCAGGTCCTAAAATTGGTGCATCTACTCATGGATCATTGTAGAGAAAGCAAGCACTGCAAACAAAGACACTGCTGAATTTAGCTGCAGTGTGACGCTAAAAATTACAGAATTGTAAGTTTCTACATAAGATAGATTTTTCTTTTTGGATGAATAAATAATTGACTGAAATGAAATTAAAAGATTTCAAAGAGGGAGAGCAAGCACTAGTTCCCCAAATACAGCAACTAGCAAAACAACCAGATCACCAACACCGACAGTAACGAAGCCAGAAGCAGCTCAAACAACACCAACAAACCAGAAGAAACAAACACAATCATCATTGGAGATGCCCCAGGAGCTGAAGAACCTTCTTATGGAACAATTAGACTCAAAACCAGAGGAAGTTGATCCGGAGCCTAAAGCAGAACAATGCCCATAAAAACAATCGCCAAAGCTCTTTCCATTCAAATGATGCAGTCTTTGATAGCTATCATCAAGTTGACGATGTTGATCTCGCAGAGGAGGGAGTTACCTTTGTTTCTGAATTTCAATGACAGAAAACAAAGAAATTAGTGCCCTTTGTAATCTATTGGATCTTGAGTTCAAAATTGAGGTATGAACACAAAGGGTTTGGCAAAAAAGGGAGGAAACCAAAATTTGTGCAGTAAAGAAGCAATAACAACTAAATTATATAAGTCAACCAGATATGTCTATGCGAACCTCGAGTCCTTTTCCTCTGACCATCAACCTGCGTATCCCAAGCTCAATCCCGAAGAACAACAGAAGGCACATGCTGGACTTTGTAGAAATCCTCTCCTTTTGGTTCGAGCTTATGCTTTACAATTGGAATCCACCGTATCTCCAGTTCCTGGAGGGTAGTGACGAACTTCAATCCCTCTGGAATCGACTTCAGCTTGTTGCAATCTGAAATCTCCAAACGACAAAGAGCAGGCATGGCACCTCGCTCCATTGTCCACTCCTCCAAATTAGGCAAGCCCCGTAGAACTAAGGACTTGAGTTTAGGAAAACCATTCTGAGAGCAAACCATTTTCTTCCCTGTAAAAATATCCCGTCCCTTTAGGTTCCTCAAGTTAAGCAGCTTCTCCAGTACAGGCATTGGGTCTTCAGCAAGTCTGGATCCCCACAAAGTTAACTTGGCGAGGTATTGAAGGTTACAATCTGCCAGCTTCTCTATCCGCCCTTCCACGTGCAGCTTGTAGAGACAAGGACAACCTTGTACTATATCTCGTAAATTTACCACCTTATCCGAGAATGAGAGCGTTTCAGATTTCATGGACAAGGACCGAAGAGTGGATAATTTCTCGACGGGACTGAAGATATCCGCAAACTCTTCGAAGTGCCTTGGCTCGTTTAACCCCAGTTTTCTAAGATTTGTCAAGCTGAGGAGATCGCTTATTTCGCATTTGTTTGCAGGAAAGTTTACCAGTGTCTGCAATTTGCTCAGATTTTTCAGTTCCAGCTTAGAATCAGTTGCATAGTCACACCACTTGGGAAGATAAAGATGTCTCAACTGTTGCATCGTCCATATTTCAGTCGGTACCACCACAGTTGATTCCCAGCTTATTTCCTCAATGGTTTCCAGATTCAGAGTTTCCAAGTACACCAGGTCGCATATGGATGAAGGCAGCACTCGTATACGAGTTTTCTTTAAGCTCAAGAACCTCAAAAGAGACAATGTTCCTATTTTATCCGGTAATTCCCCCTCCGGTATCTTGCTTCCCTCCAGATCCAGAACTCTAAGCAATTTGGAGTACTTAATCACAGAGTTGATTGTCTTGTTCTCTTTAGCGAAGTATAAGACGGACCTGATCTGCGGATTGTCTTTGTACTTTTCATGGCCGTATATATCAGAAAAAATAGAAAGCCTTCGGATTCTACCGGATGATGACGAACTCTGAGAGCACAAAGGATCCGTTTTGTCGCATCCAGTTGACTCCTTTACGATGTGGAGAAAATTTTCCTGTTTGGCCTTTGACAAGCATACATCGTGCATAAGATCATGAAGGCGGCAAGATTTGATCCTTCCGGTTGACCCGAATTCACCCACTTGAGCCATGCATCTATTTATCAACTCAACCAAGCAGTTTTCTGCAACATCTTCCAGCGTTTCAGCCGCATCTTGATCATCTGCAGGGGACACAAAGCCTTCTGCCACCCACAACCGAACCAGTTTCTTTTTGGGTATATTGAAATCCTTAGGGAAATGGCTCAGATAGAGGAAACACAGTTTCAATTGGTAAGGCAATTCATGGTAACTCATAGCCAATACGTCGTGAACGGTCGAGTGCTCTCCTGGGGTGGAACCTCTCTTCAAGTATGATTTTACATTTCTATGCGCCGTTTCCCAGTCACCCAATGTTTCTTTGGTCGCCAGAAGTCCTCCAAGCACATTGATGGCCAATGGTAAACCAGCACAATTTGCCACCATTTCCCTCCCAAACTTCTCCATGTCTTTGCACATTATGAAGCCTGCATGACAAGAAGATAGACATAATCATGGTAATGATAATAACAAAACCAAAAGAAATTAAACATTTTCTTTGTTGATTAATTTATCTAATATCTAATATCTAATTTTACAGTGATTTTTAATTAAATATATCCTTCCATTTCCTGTTTTGAAAGGAAGTAAAGGTAATTTTGACTACTAAGGCAAAATTTCTCCATTTTCGGGTGAGCTTTTCTTCTTCTTCATTGTTTTTTTTTTTTTTTTTTTTTTTTTTTTAAATACGTATGTACTTACACATTTAGTGTCAAATTTAGGACCAGAAGATCTCAACAAATTTTAAGCAGCCTACCCCCGACTGAGCTAGGCGTTTGCCAATTATGTTTGTTCTTTGATTTTGTTTTCTTGACATATGGTTTTAGGACTTCTAATTTATTTTGTTTGATGCGGCTTTTTTCCCCCTTTTTTCTTTTCCTTTTGCAAAATCGTTTTCTTTATGGCATAATTAGAATTGTATAAGGTTTCTGATAAAAAACAAAATTAAGGAGCAAGGAAAAGGGGTCCAAGAAATTGTATGATAAACTAGAATATTCAAAGAGCTGTTTGAAAGTGGATCTATATGCTGGGTAATTGTTTGATAGTTTTCCCTGTAAAGTGGATCTCATCCAACAAATTTTGTTATGATATTATCTCTGGAGAATAGAACAAGGACAAAGATAAACCTGGATCTTTTCGAGAAAGTGCCTTCTTCTTACACAAATCCCAGCTCTCTTCTTCATTTAAACACCGCGGTGTATGAGTGTACCCCCTTGAATCTACATGCAAGACTACATCTTTGTTGCGAGTTGTTAGTAAAATTTTGCTGCCCGCCTTTCCAGAGGGGAAGCCAGGAGCAAGTATATCCCAATCCTCGGGCCTCCAAATATCGTCGAGGACCACCACACATCTCTTCTCCTGCTGAACTTGACTAATCTTCTTTGCTAACTCGTCGTCCCTCATCTTCAAAATCTGATCCCTCTCGTCCTTGGATGGACAGGTAAGATGGATCAGAACTCCTTCCCAAACATCCCTTCTTTTACAATCTTGAGAGACACAGACCCAAGCATAACCTTCAAAATGACGCCTTACAGTACTGTGATGATAAACTTTTTTAGCAAGAGTGGTCTTGCCCAGACCTCCCATCCCACAGATAGACACCGCTTGACAGCCATGTTTTTCACTCACCAGCGCTGAAACAACTTGTTCTATATCGTCGTCTAACCCCACTATGTACTCATCAAGATTATGGGAATAAGACCATCTCAATTGCCTTTGCATTTGCTTTTGCCTTTGCATATGCAGGGACCCTGAAGTCGAGCCTTCCTCTGTTGCAGATGTCACACCATAAGTGCGCAGGCTCCTTTCGAGGTCAGAGAGTCTGGCTTGTACGGCCTCAATCTCGGACGCCATTTTGTGTCGCCTGTAAACTTTTGTGGGAGCGTATCTCCGGACTAGATTTTGTTTGCTCTTGTACAGAATTTGAAGGGCGAAAGTTTCTATTATGTCCTGAGCATCGTAAGCTGCATCGCGAACCTCTGAAACCCAATTTTGAACTCTCGCATCTTCGTTTTGTACTCTATCTGCGTCTCTTAGGAAGCACTGCATACGATGTAATTCGGCTTGAATCTTGCTGATTTGCTGCGTCGCTCCCCCTAAAAGAGTTGCTTCTTTCACTGCAAGTTCCAAAAGCCTTTCCGTAACAAAGGACACTACGTCGGCCATGCTATAGCCCTTCTTCTTCTTCTTCTTCTTCTTCTTCTTGCACCAAAGCAGATAAACACAGAAAACTCTTTCTTACATGCACCTAAGAAAAGCCAAATTATCTTCACCTTCTTCCGCAGTTACTCATTTTGTCATGCTAACCTCCCTATTTCACTCCAGGGAAATAGCAGGGAAAGGGGAGAGGGAAGTACTTGTCTTCGTCGCCTGCTATATGCCTAAAGTCAGTCGTTGTTGTGGTCGCCAGCTATCTACTGGTCGTCGGTGAGAAACTGACTTTGTAGGCGGATGAGTCAATAGTAGATTGATAATGGCCGTAGAGGTTGTAAATGGTCGGTTAGGGTCATTTACTTCCTCACCAAACCCAAACCCAACACCGTCCTGGAAATACTTGTATACACTGATTGGAATTTTTATAAAAGTTGCAAGTGGCCTCCGATCAAAAGTAATCATGCTTGAATATGCTGAAGCATCCACCTTTTGGCACACTTTATCTGGTTCATTCATTCCACTGAGAAAAAACGACAAGACTCAAGGAGATAAGATAGAGAGGGAGGGAGGGAGAGGGAGGGAGGGAGAGAGAGCAAGTTGGAAAGGAGAAAAGAAAAATTATATCGTAAACTGAGCCCATAGTGTGACAGATGATAGGGTCTTGTTCATGAATTATTAATTGAACTGTACCAAATTAATATTGTTCACCGGAAATCACCCGGTGGAGTTTACTGTACCCCTTTACTCCCTGAATTCCTCTTCCTTAAAAAAAAAATAATGGGGGAAGAGGCTCCAATGATTAATATTTTAATAAAACATGAGAAAATATGAACCATTTAAGGTAGTAAGTGTAACATAATAGGTTATTGCATACATGGGTGGATATGGAGGTCTGAAAACATTGGATGAATTCTTTTGAATGCATGATTCAATGCAAACTATGTGCAAGCATACCGACAAAAAAGCTGGTCTTTCTTCCCAATTTATGACAACTTTCCAATAAGGCGGCTACGAAATGAATCTTTTTACCATCGAAACGATTTCGGACATGTTCAAATATGTTACACTTGCTTTCTTTTATATGAGATTATTTTAATAAGGGTTGTTGAATTCATAAGAAATAATATTTCATCAAGTCTGTTTACTAGATGGATGACAATTACAGTAGGTAGGGAGATTAAAGGAGATTATTTTTCTGATCAATAATGCAAAAAGAAGGAAGGAGATCAGAAGGAACGGTGGATGGGGACTACTGCATACTTTTTGGATTGGACCGCTTTTCATGTTTAAAGTAATGGGTCTGGCTGTCTCTTCCGTGTTTCATATTCGTTATAATGTTATAATCAAGTCTTCGTCTTTGACAATAATATAATTTAGACTTAGAAACACTTTGAAGGATTGAATTGACCAAAGAGATCTTGAATGTCTAAAATGCCAGAGACTTTGGGTGATCTCAAAAAGAATTACTAATATGATAAAATTATTATGAATTGTAAAAGCTTATTAGTTGGAGAGATTATATGATAAGAGAAGGATAGATTGCTTGAAAAACATAAATTGATAGAGAATTTTCGTATTTAGTCCTTTAAATTTAAAAGCTAATATTTTCTTATATTATTTATAAACGATAGTGGTTGGCAGTCCTTCGTTTTATTTTATTTTATTTTTTGTTTTCCACTGATATGCACTTTTGGAAGCGATCGTTACTTCTATTCAAGAAAAAGAACGTCCCTCTTTATGGAAAGTCAGTGGATTCTTCCCAGCTATCAAAGCAGTCTACAATCGCTGTTTCACGTTGCTTTTTCGACGTGTTTCCTTTTTCTTACGTGGATTAGGGCCGCCTGAGCGTGTTGGAAGACCACCCGATGACAGCCGAAACCCCACTGGTGTGGAATCTCCAGCCAACTGAGAAGACAACTCACCAATCTCCCGTCCCTTTTTCGGTCGTGAGGAAGCTCGTGAATCATGCGTGTTCCTGGGATGGAAACTCCTTTTTTGGTGAGTGTATATTATGTATCATTTATATAATAATAGATCTTCTTATTATGGAGGAATTTAACGCAACTTAAAACGGATTTTTATGTACATGTTATATACTTCAATACAATTTATATATTCATTATTCTTGTTTCTCTTCCTCCTAATTCTTCCAAAACCATCCCAAAAAGGTTTATCCTAGATCAACCACTATGATTCGAGATGTTTAATTCACAATGACCCATTCAAACCAAAACCTAATGCAAACATGGTTGCGGAGGAGGCAAAAGGTGAAGGTTAGGTGGCAAGCCGCACCTTCCATTCATCATGACACAAGACCCCTTCCTCAGATAATTGGGCCTGGTCTGTTTCTCCTTCAGCTAGGAATCTTCGTTTTTTAGTTCTCTAGAGGTGCTTTACACCGTCTGCCCATGATTATCAGGCTTTGAGGTTCTACCGAGGTTTGGAAAAGCACTTGAGGAGATTTGCATGAATGAGGAAATCCATTCTCCTCTGTCAAAGCTATGTTCTAAGTTGGAAAGCCTCCGAAGATTCTGGGTAGGCTTAATAGAGAGGCGTCGCTCTTATATTTTTTGAAGGATAAGATTAGACCATAAAATTAAGTATCTTATCATTAACTAATCATTTGACTCTAGTCTTTGGGAGAAATGGAGGCTATTCAATAGTCCTTTAATCTTAGAAAGAGCATATAAACATCTCTCCAACTCTAAGTCATGGTATCTTTTATGTCAAGTTACATTTCTAGAGTTCTCTTGCATTTTGTATTATAAATTCATTTATTTCATAATGAAAATTCTGAAAAATTTATGAGATTCCAAATTCCTTTATTTAGTTGCTTTAATGATTTGTTGTAGTTCTTTATTCCATCCTCTAATGTTACATCTAATTCCATTCAAGGTGAGAATACTTCTTCGAATCATCCTTGTTTATGCACATTTAGAAAAGAGATAACTTCTATTTTTTATATGAAATTGACAAAAATCACAATATGTGTTAACTGAAAGGAGCTACTGCACAATTTTTGTTGCTATAAAAAGTTTATCTCTATGAAAAAACCATTTAATAAAATTCTATTTGTTTATGTCACCAATCCAAATTAAATTATACAAATCTAGCATTTCAATTATTTACTGAAGATCCTTATAAATCTTTTTGCAATAATATGTAGAATTGAAGAGAATTGAGATAAGTGTGGGTCTTAGCTTAAAGAGATCTCTCCAACTCCCTACAAAAATTGTTGCTTTTCATTTTATCCTCCAAAGTTACATCGGATTCCATTTTAGGTGAAAATATTTTTTCAAATCATCCTTATCTATGCACATTTTAGAAAAAAGATAATTCCTATTTTCTACATGGAACTAACAAAAATCACAATATATGTTGACCAAAATGAGGCACATTGTAGAAAGTTTATCCCTACGAATAAGCTATCCAATAAAATTGTGTTTACTTATGCCACTCGTCCAAATTAGATCATACTAATCCATCATTTCATCAACTAGCTGAAGATCCTTATGAATCTTTTTACAATAATATGTAGAATTGGAGAGAATTGCAGTAAGTGTCAGTTTTAGTTTGAGAATATCTCTTCAATTTCAAGTTATTATACCTTTTATATCAAGCTGTATACTAGAGTTCTTTTACATTTTGTACTATAGATCTATTTATTTCATAATAAAATTTTTGAAAAATTTATAAGATTCTCAAACATATGTCCCAATAAGACTTTATTCCAAATTTTGAGATTTAGTAAACCTAATCTCTCTTCTTTATTTAGTGAACAAACAATTTACTAAGCTACTTTATGACAATTCATGACTTTTTAACAAAACTCTTTATTTACATAACCAGTGTTAAGATTTAGCTAGGAGATTAGTTGCTCATTCATTGGCCACTAAAAAGTCTATTTCCTATGAAAAGTCAACTTGTAAGTGTGAGACATATGTTTCATTTTAATAATATCTTTTAATTAAATTTAGGTAATGTGAGATATGTTTATACTAATCTTTATAAAAAATTCCCTAATAGAGTTTAAGCGATACAAAACCCGTGTTAGACTGGATCATCTTTGAATTGTGTTTCATACCCCAAACCACAGCCGCCCTTTCCTACAATAAAATAGGTTCTCAATGACATTCAAAATAGCCATTAAATCCTGAAAAGGTTCATCTCTATCATTGTTGTCTATTAGTAGAAGGATATCATGGGAAGTCTTTTACGACAAAAGAAAAACTACCACAAAAAATTGATTGGAGCTGTGGTTTTTGTCGCCACCATTCCCAATTTTTGTGATGGTTAGTAAGGACCACTAAATGGTGTCGTTGGTAACGAAAACTACACCCATGAATTTATGGCGGTTGAAACCACGAGATCACTTTAGAGTGGTGGTTTTGAAACAGTGAGTAGGTGTTCTCTATTGTGGCACTATTGACCGCCATAATAAACCCCAAAGAGTAGTGCTTACTGACCGCCCTTTCTTTTGTAGTAGATTTTTTAGCCGCCACAAAATGATCTATATCGTAACATTCTCCAACTGCCATTAGGCATATATCGCAAAGAGGACTAAGCATGCATTAATAGTTTCATATTAATATATCAAGCCAAATTTAATCTTACACAAATACAAGATTTACACATCTTAAAAAAAAAAAAAAAGTTAAGATCCAGAGAGGGTGCATATGAAGTTCTTATTCCATGTATAATTATGTTTCAAATAATAGCTTAGTAAATAAAGTTATTATTTATAAACAAAAGATCCTTGGTTTGAATCCTTTCGTTTCCAAACACCCATAAGAAAAGTTAAAAAAAAAAATCGAGGTAAAATCGTACATATTTTGACATAATATTGAAATCTCAAAACTAATACTATTGAATAAACCTAGAAAATCTCAATGCATTTTATATGTTTTGCATGTAAATGCTTTTTTTATTATATATATATTGTAAGTTTGTATTAAAAAGAATTAATATATATAAGCTTAGAGACATTCCTAACATTACAAAGATTATGAAAATTATAAAAAATAAAGCTTAAAAATTTCTAAATCTCACTCAAAAGATGAAGATTACATGCAAAGGTTTTTGTTATGTATTGTAATTAAGGGATTATTACCTGTAAACAACCTATTTGAGAATGTCCCTTGCCACCCCTTTTTGGCTGTCTTCTTTCATTGATCCTTGGCTCTCAGAAAACATTGTCCCAGACAACATCAGTTTGCCAGAATCCCCACTAATAGTCGCAGAACTTTGCTCCCTGTGGCTCACCATGGTGACTCCGATATTTCTAGTACTAAACGTGTCATCACTATCATCATCGGTGGACATGCGTAATAGAGCTTTGTCATCATCCAACTCCTCGGTTTCACACAATTCAAGGCCCATGTCTTCACTTGCACTTTCTTGCAATTGCAACACAAACTCAAGGTAGCTCACCACATCATTCATCGACGGCCGTTTGCTTCCATTTTCAAGCAAACATCTCACCGCTGTCTCAACAAATTTCTTCAAGCACCGGGGCGCTATTTGACCCTCTAAGGCCGGATCAACCATCTGCTTAACCTTCCCGTTCCAATAGTTCTCCCGCACCCACCTTGCCAGGCCCATAACTGGCTCTTCAGTACGTATGATGGGTGGTTTTGCACATAAGACTTCACACAAAACTACACCGAACGAATATACATCAGACTTGTTACTCAAATGTTGACGTCTATAGTACTCCGGATCCAAATACCCAAAGCTTCCCTTGACTACTGTACTAACATGAGAATTGGAAATGCCGGTTGGGCCCACTTTGGACAATCCAAAATCAGACATCTTTGCCACCCATTGCTCATCCAATAAAATATTTGTCGTTTTCACGTCGCGATGAATGATCGGTTTCTTAGCACTCGTATGAAGGTAGTCCAATCCACGCGCCGCGCCGATACAGATCTCTAGCCGCTGCTTCCAGGTAAGAGGGGGATTATCCGTGCCATACAAATGTTCACGGAGGGTTCCACGGACCATTTAGTCGTAGACGAGTATCATTTCACCTCCATCGTTGCAGTATCCAACAAGAGAAACAATATTGAGGTGACGCAGCTGGGAGAGCATCCTGATCTCGGTTTCAAATTCATGGGCCCCCTGTTGGGAACCTGGTTTTAACCGCTTGACCGCAACTGGATTAGCCCCGCTATCAATGTAACCCTTGTATACAGTACCAAACCCTCCCCCACCAATAATCAGAATATTGTCGAAGTTGTTGGTGGCTGCCCTGATATCCGCCAATGTGAAGTAACGGCACAGTGCGGATGGTAGAGATGACTTGTAGGTCGTCGTTGACTTGGGCGTAGAGAGAGAAAATGCACCCCACCAACACGTCCCATCACCAGACACGGCATCCTTGACTCCCTTCTGCCCCCGGTAAATCAACAACCCGAGGATCCACAACACAACAAAGCCGGAAACGCCACCACCGACACCGGCAACGATTGTTGTTATGCTATTCTTCGGTTTCTTTCGCACTGCTGGTGGCACAACTATTGGAGGGTTCGGCAGATGTGGATCGGGATTGGATCCGGCAAGATTGCCACCGAAGTCGCTTACCTTAAAGATTTCAACTCCGTTGAGGATTGCATCACTGTAAGGAGTGTGCCGGTCTTGCGGGTTTGCTTCGAGAGCGATAGAGAGGTTGATTTTCTTCTGACCATCTTTGCCAAACATCGAAACAGCAAAGTCTCTATATAGTGGGACGCCATTTCCACCACAACAATATATTACGCCGGTGGCAGTTTGATTTGCTATGAAAACAAGGAAGTTTCTCTGGTGTGATTGAGTAATCTTTGTTTGAAACTCGCAGAAGTGTAGCCTGACAAGATAAACAAATTTGGAATCTACGGAGAACTCCCAGGTAAGATTGTAGCTCTTATTGATAGTGTTGTTCCCAATGATGATGGCAGTCCGATAGACATCTTCCGGTGCAATATATGCAGGGGTCTCCTTGGTGTAGCTTACTTTAACCGTTACGTTAAATATAAAATTTCGTCTAGGTATTCTCAAGTAGTTGATATCTGGAGTCCAGCTCCGGAACATGCCAGTGTCTTCAGAGGGTGAGATGAAGTGGCCTCCAACATTCACTCTGTATACCGTCTCCAGAGCAGTGTTGCTGCTGATGTCGTATGGGACCAGTTGGCCGACAAAAGGAACCCCTCGATCGGCAGATGGTGTGTAGTAAAGATTGGTAGGCATCGACAAGATTTCAATTCCATTGATGAAGGCATATGAATGAGAATCGCTCGGAGTGAAGGTTATGTTTAATCTCTGATCCCTCTCGATGTTGACACAGTATTCCTTGAATATGATATCTTCGGGATCAGTATCGGAATCTACTGTGAGTGAAGAGTTGAAGTCGCTAAGAAGAGTAAAAGGGCCGGCTTTGACAGAGAATAAGGCTTCGGAGCGATCAAAGTTGCCGTACGAAGCCGGATAGAAGTATAATCGAATGAATTTTTGGCCGGCTGTGACCTGGAACGTGTAGATAAATGCGGAGGTAGAGAGCCGAGCCGTGGCGTGGGGTACAGGGTCAGCAGAGGAGGATCTTTGAACAGCTTCGTCGGTTAGAGATGACTGATTCTGTGATTGTTGAAGAGGGGAGAATCTGGAGTCAACGTCTCCAATCCAGGTCCGACCGTCCAACGCCCTGGAGTTGTCAGAGGAGCCACAGTTGAGAAGAATATTTTCGATGGGTATGTAAGGAGACGGCGAACCACCAGGGACGGCGCTGGTCAGGGAGTACAGCAAGAGGGCTAAGAAGAGAGGCGCAAGATGTGGTAACTCGGGTGTGTGCCTTCGGTTCCACATTGGGCTTTCTCTGTGTGAGAGAGAGAGAAAGATAGAGAGAAACATAATCTGTCTTGTAATACAAGTCCGTGTCAAGAAGTTTTTGGAAATGTTAACAAATAGTTTGTCATAAAACGAAATAATAATCACTCAACTTGCAAATTTTTGGAAAACCTTAAAAGAGTACCGTTGGTGTACTCGCCACGCCATTTCGTGGCCTTTTCGTGGAACCAATAAATGACTTCGAAGGGTGAAGTTTGTACAGGTATCTACTGGGGATATGAACTTGACTTGGACGTGGCCGCGGGAGGCTGGAAAAGTCTTCGGGGGAAATCCAAATTAACATCCCCATATGAAAAGTTGAAATACATGACTAAGTCTGCCTTCGAAGAAACCAAAGGATTGTCTTCATTGGGCAGAAGATTCTCAATACCGTGGGGCTAACGTTCAGTGTGCTCTCGAGCAAATCTCATGGCTGCAATTTGACCAGTAATACTTGCAAAGAATGAAAAATTTGCCGGTCAAATATGTGTTTCGGGAATGACAATTGGTTAGCTTCTGAGGAAGCTTTTCGAGATCTTATAAAGATTTTATCTTTTGATATTTGTACACGTTATGTAGAGTTTATAGACGTAATTCTAGATGAGTGATTGTGGACGAAATAGGATTTAGTTGTTGATCGAAAGAGTTATCCAGAAAGTGTGAGAAGGAGCTTCAGAATGTGATCTTTTGTCATGTTTGTTTATTGTGCTTCTGAAGAGAGAATCCACCTTTACAAATTGCCGTCGCTTAAGTTCGTTTTGCAATTGGAGAAAAAAATTAAATTCAAATTATCTATAGACAATGTATTAGAAGTTTATTTGACTAAACAAAGGAGATAGATTTATCACTTGATGTTTTAGACAAAGAAAAATCCTACTAGACATTCAAATGAAAGTTTTGAGAGTATTTTTTTTCTTTACGAAGATTGTTTAAATTTCTAAGGCTCAGTAATTTTGTTATAAGTGGTCTCTATTTATAAGTAAAAAAAAAAAAACTTCTATTTAAAAATAGGATTATATTTTTTTAACCAATAATATTAGCTAAATAAAGAATCTATTTTTCCGAAAAGAAGATTCTTCTTTCATAAAGTAAAATTATCTACCTTTTTACAAAATTTCTCCAAATTTTTTTAGAATCCAACTATAGAATTCCTTTTTTTTTTTTTAAATGGCAAAAACCAATAACCATTTTACGAAAGTACAAAAATATATATGAGACATTCCTATTAATTGATAAGGTTATGATATTCTTCTTCATCAAGAGAGAGTGATCCATTGATTTTAATTGTTATTGTGCTAACATAAGATTTTTATATCATCAACTAAAAGTGAAAAATCATATCCTAAATTAAATCATTTCCGTTTTCTTGAACACTTATTCTACTTCTTTGATTTGACTTTTAATACTTTTCTTTTTTGAGACCTTTTCCTCTCTTTTTCTTGTTCACATGATCAAAGTAAGTGTGTATTTTCAATGTTTGTTGGAGAATCCCAACCTTTGCAAAACATTGTGAAGCTTTGCATTATGGGGATTGGAAAGCAAACATAGGACTGGGCTGACTAGGTCCAGTTCTTTCGAAGAAAAACAAACAGCCTAAATAGTCGGCTTCTCTCACAAAACAAGAGCAATGGCAGATTGCCGTTGCTCCCCCAAAGAAAAGACTCAATGTACATGCTATATATCAACTAAAATAATGATTGCGGAGGAGGCAAAAGGTGAAGGTTAGGTGGCAAAGCCGCACCTTCCATTCATCATGACACGAGACCCCTTCCTCAGATAATTAGGCCTGGTCTGTTTCTGCTCCAGCTAGGAATCTTCGCTTTTTAGTTCTCTACAGGTGCTTCACACCGTCTGCCCTTGATTATTAGGCTTTGAGATTCTTCCGAGGTTTGGAAAAGCACTTGAGGAGATTTGCATGAATGAGGACATCCATTCTCCTCTATCAAAGCTATGTTCTAAGTTGGAAAGCCTCCGAAGATTCTGGGTAGGCTTAATAGAGAGGCGTCACTCTTATGTTTTTTGAAGGATAAGATTAGAACATAAAATTAAGTATCTCATCATTAACTAATCATTTGACTCTAGTCTTTGGGAGAAATGGAGGCTATTCAATAGTCCTCTAATCTTACAAAGAGCATATAAACATCTCTCCAACTTTCTTTCCTTCATAAAGAAGCTATTAAACTTGAGAAGATCTCTACAACCCTAAGTCATGGTACCTTTCATGTCAAGCTACATTTCTAGAGTTCTCTTATCTCCATTCCATCCTCCAATGTTACATCTAATTTCATTCTAAGGGAGAATACTTCTTCCAATCATCCTTGTTCATGTACATTTAAAAAAGTGATGACTCCTATTTTTTTATATGAAATTGACAAAAATCACAATATATGTTAACCGAGAGGAGTTATTGCACAATTTTTGTTGCTGTGAAAAGTTTATCTCTACAAACAAATCATTTAATGAAGTTGTATTTGTTTATGTCACCAATCCAAATTAAATCATACAAATCTATTATTTTATCTATTTGCTAAAGATCCTTATAAATCTTTTTGCAATAATAAGTAGAATTGAAGAGAATTGAGGTAAGTGTGAGTCTTAACTTGAAGGGATCTCTCCAACTCCCTACAAAAATTGTAGCTTTTCAGTTTGTCCTCCAAAGTTACATTAGATTCTATTTTAGGCAAGAATACTTCTTCAAATCATCATTGTCCTTCCACATTTAAAAAAAAAAAAATTCCTATTTTCTATGTGGAACTACAAAAATCACAACATATGTTGATCAAAAGGAGCCACACTGTAGAAAGTTTATCCCTACAAATAAGTCATTTAATAAAATTGTGTTTGCTTATGCCACCTATTTAAATTAGATTATATTAATCCATCATTTCATCAACTTGCCAAAAATATTTATAAATCTTTTTACAATAATATGTAGAATTGGAGACAATTGAGGTAAGTGTGGGTTTTTAGTTTGAGAAGATCTCTTCAACTTCAAGTCATGGTACCTTTTATGTTAAGTTGCATTATTAGAGTTTTTTTACATTTTGTACTAGGAATCTATTTATTTCATAATGAAAGTTCTGAAAAATTTATAAGATTCTAAAATATATGTCCCAATAGGACTTTATTCCAAATTTTGAGATTCGATAAACCTAATCCATCTTCTCTCTTTATTGAACAAACAATTTACTAAGCTACTTTATGAGAATTCATGACTTTTTAACATAACTCTTTATTTACATAACTAGTGTTAAGATTTAGTTAGGAGATTAGTAGCTCATTCATTGGCCACTAAAAAACTTATTTCCTACTAAAAGTCAGCTTGTAAGTATGAGACATATGTTTCATTTTAGTAATATCTTTTAATTAAATTTAGGTGATGTGAGATATGTTTATACTAATCTTTATAAAAAAATTCCCTAACAGAGTTTAAGCGATACAAAACCCGTGCTAGACTGGATTATCTTTGAATTGTGTTTCATAACCCAAACCACATCCGTCCTTTCCTACAATAAAATAGGTTCTCAATGACATCAAAATAGCCATTAAAATCCTGAAAAGGTTCATCTCTATCATTGTTGTCTATCAGTAGAAGGCTATCATGAGAAGTCTTTTACGACAAAAGAAAAACTACCATAAAAAATTGATTGGAGCTGTGGTTTTTGTCGCCACCATTCCCAATTTTTGTGATGGTTAGTATGTACCACTAAAAGGTGTCGTTGGTAATGAAAACTACACCCATGAATTTATGGTGGTTGAAACCACAAGATCACTTCAGAGGGGAGGTTTTTCCATTGTGAGTAGGTGTCCTCTATTATGGCACTGTCAGCTGCCGTAATAAACTCCAAAGAGTAGTACTTACTGACCACCCTTTCTTTTGTAGTAGATTTTTTAGCAGCCGCAAAATGATCTATATCTTAACATTCTCCAACTGCCATTAAGCATATATCGCAAAGAGGACTAAGCATGCATTAATATTTTCATATTAATATATCAAACCAAACTTAATCTTTCACAAATACAACATTTATACATCTCAAACAAAAAAAAAAAAGTTAAGATCCTGAGAGGGTGCACATGAAGTTCTTATTCCATATTTAATTATGTTTCACATAATAGCTAAGTAATAAAGTTATTCATTTATAAAGTAAAGATCTTTGGTTTGAATTCCTTCATTTCTAAACACCCATAAGAAAAGTAAACCAAAAAAAAAAAAAAAAAAAAAAAAGGTAAAATTGTATATACTTCGACATAATATTGAAATCTCAAAACTAATACTATTGAATAAATCCAAAAAATTTCAAAAATTAGTGAACATAAGCTTAAGGACATACCTAGCATTATAAGAATTATGAAAATTATGAAAAGATAAATACTAAACATTTCTAAATTTCAATCAAAAGATACAAATTACATGAAAAGGTTTTTGTTATGTATTGTAATTAAAGGCTTATTACACGTAAACACCTCATTTGAGAACGTCCCTTACCACCCCTTTTTGGCTGTCTTCTTTAACTAATTCTCGGCTCTCAGAAAACATTGTCCCAGAGAACATCAGTTTGCCAGAATCCCCATTGATAGTCGCATAACTTTGCTCCCTGCGGCTCACTATGGTGACTTTGGTAGTACTAGTACTAGTACTAGTACTAAACGTGTCATCACTATCATCATCGGTGAACATGCGTAATAGAGCTTTGTCAGCATCCAACTCCTCGATTTCACACAATTCAAGCCCCATGTCTTCGCCTGCACTTTCTTGCAACTGCAACACAAGCTCAAGGTAGCTCACCACATCATTCATGGATGGCCGTTTGCTTCCATTTTCAAGCAAACATCTCACCGCTATCTCAACAAATTTCTTCAAGCACCGGGGCGCTATTTGACCCTCCAAGGCCGGATCAACCATCTGCTTAACCTTTCCATTCCAATAGTTCTCCCGCACCCATCTTGCCAAGCCCACGGGTGGCTCTTCAGTGCGCATGATGGGTGGTTTTGCACATAAGACTTCACACAAAACTACACCAAACGAATATACATCAGACTTGTCACTCAAATGTTGACGTTTATAGTACTCCGGATCCAAATACCCAAAACTACCCTTAACTACTGTACTAACATGAGAATTGGAAATGCCGGTTGGGCCCACTTTGGACAATCCAAAATCAGACATCTTTGCCACCCATTTCTCATCCAACAAGATATTTGTTGTTTTCACATCGCGATGAATGATCGGTTTCCTTGCACTCACATGAAGGTAGTGCAATCCACGTGCCGCACCAATACAGATCTCTAGCCGCTGCTGCCAACTAAGAGGGGGATTATCAGTGTCATACAAATGTTCACGGAGGGTTCCACGGACCATGTAGTCGTAGACGAGGATCATTTCCTCTCCATCGTTGCAGTATCCAACAAGAGAAACGAGATTGAGGTGGCGAAGTTGAGAGAGCATCCTTATCTCTGTTTCAAACTCGTGGACCCCCTGTTGGGAACCTGTTTTCAACCGCTTGATTGCAACTGTATTGATCCCACCATTGAGGCAACCCTTGTACACAGTACCGAACCCTCCACCACCAATAACAAGGATATTATCAAAGTCATTGGTGGCTGCCCGGATCTCAGCCAACGGGAAGTAACGGCACAGAGCGCATGGTAGAGATGACTTATGGGTCCTCGTTGACTTGGTCTTAGCGAGAGAAATTGCACCCCACCAAGACTTCCCATCACCAGACCTGGAATCCTTGACTCCCTTCTGCTGCCGGTAAATCAACGACCCGAGGATCCACAGCATGACAAAGCCGGAAACTCCACCCCCAACACCGACAACTATTGCTGTCGTGGTTTTCTTTGACTCTTTCTTTGGTCTTGGCGGCACGACTGCTCGAGGGGTCAGCGGAAGTGGGTCGGGATTGGACCCGGCGAGATTACCATCGTAGTCGCTTACCTTAAAGATTTCAACACCGTTCAAGATTGCATCACTGTAAGTAGTCCGCCAGTCTTGCGGGTTTGCCTCTAGAGCGATAGTGAGATTCATTTTCTTCTGGCCTTCTTTGCCAAACATGGAAACAGCGTAGTCTCTGTATACCGCGACGCCATTTCCACCACTCCAGATTATCACGTCCGCTTCTTCTGCAGTAGTTTGATTGGCTATGAATATAAGGAACTTTCTTTGGTGTGGCTGAGTAATCTGCGGTTGAATCTCGCAGAAGTGTAGCCTGACAAGATAAACAAATTTGGAATCTATGGAGAACTCCCAGGTAAGATTGTAGCTCTTGTTGATAGTATTGTTGTTCCCCATGGTGATGGCAGTCCGATAGACGTCTTCTGGTGCTGTGTAAGCAGGTGTCTTCTTTGTATAGCTTACTTCAATTGTTGTGTTAACTTGTATAAGACTTGATCTAGATATTCTCAAGTAGTTGTTATCTGGAGTCCAGCTCCGATACATGCCAGTGTCATCAGAGGGTGAGATGAAGCGGCCTCCAACATTCACTCTGTGTACCATCTCGAGAGCAGTATTATTCCTGATATTGTACGGATTCTGCTCGCCGATGAAATTAGCCTCTCGATCGGCAGATGGTGTGTAGTAGAGATAGGTAGGCATCGACAAGATTTCAATTCCATTGATGAAGGCATATGAATTAGAAACGCTTGGAGTGAAGGTTATATTCAACCTCTGATCCTCCCCGATGTTGACACAATATTCTTTGAATATAAAATCCTGCGGATCAGCATCGGCATCTGCAGTAAGTGAAGCGTTGAAGTTGCTAAGAAGAGTAAAAGGACCGGCTTTGACAGAGAATAGGGCTTTGGAGCGATCAAAGTTGCTGTACCAAGCCGGATAGAAGTATAACCGAATGAATTTTTGGCCGGTTGTGACCTGGAAAGTGTAGGTGAATGCGGAGGAAGAAAGCCGAGCGGTGGCGTGGGGTACTGGGTCAGCAGAGAAGGAACTTTGACCAGCGTCGGCGTTTAGAGCTGGCTGATTCTGTGATTGTTGGAGAGGGGAGAATCTGGAGTCAACGTCTCCAATCCAGGTCCGACCGTCTAGTGCAGTCGAGTTGCCAGAGGAGCCACAGTTGAGGGGAATATTTTCGGTGGGTATGTAAGGAGACAGGGAAACACCAGCGATGGCGCTGGTCAGGAGGTACAGGCAGAAGGCTAGGAAGAGAGGCGTAAGATGTGGGAAGACGGGTGTTCGACTGTGGTTCCACATTGGGGCTCAGACAGAGAGTGGCAGAGAGAATCTGGTTTTACAATATCAAGTCCGCGAGAGGTTGTACTCCAAAAGCAACCTTGAGTTTCATAATGTTGAGAAATAGAATTGTTATATCTTCTGAAACAAAATAATAATTACGCAACTCCAAAATCGTTTTGGATAAAAATACCAGGTATTATATTCATCTTAAATGAATGCCATTGGTGAACTCGCCCATGTTAGTTTCGTGGAACCAACAAATGACATCGAAGGGTGAAGTTTGTAGAGCTCTACAGGGGGTCTTAGTCTATGAGACAAGGAGACGGAGGGAGACTTTGACTTGGACGTGCACGTAGCAGCAGTGGTGCTTCAAAGGCTGGAAAAGTCTTTGGAGGAAATCCAAACTAACATCTTACAATACCAAGAGTTCATTTGCCAATAGACGATTTTGTTTTTTCGGGGCAAAGATGCCAAAATTTTGAAATATTGGCAATAAAAACCAAAACTTGATATTCTTCATTCAAATATTTTTTATTTTCATATGGCCTATTTCTAAATGTTCGTTCACAACAATATAACATTTTATTTTTTGGGCAAAAATGCCAATATTCTGAAATAACACAAGGAATAATTACAAATATTCCAATATTTAAAAGTTTAAGTTGCTAACAAAGGGAAAAATATTAACCATTTCAGCTAGTAATTCTAACATAATGGGCTATAGCATACGAGTGTGGAAAGCTCTGAAGATCATTTCAATTTTTCACAAAAAACATAGGAGGAATTCATTTGTTTAATTCCTAATTCAATGGAAAAAAGCTGATCTTTCATCACGCAACGGCTATGAAATGGATCTTCTTACCACCTAAACAACATCTTCAAATATGTTACACTTGATTTATGTTGTGTGAGTTTCTTTTGATGGTTAGGGTGGTTGAACCAATAAGAAATAATATCTGATTGTTTTTTTGTTTGTTTGCACGATGGATGGCATTATGGTAGGTAGGGGAGATTAGAGGAGATTATTAATCTGACCAATCAATGCAAAAGGAAGGAAGAAGAAAGAAGGAACGGTGGGGGTAGATTGTCTCTCTAAGTCTACATTATCTCATAATTCCATAGGTCTTTAAAGATTGGAAAATAAAATGGTCTAGAAAAAAAAAAAAAATTCTTTGACTGACGGGGCGCAGTGAGTTGTGAGTTCGTGACTTGCACATTCGATCTCTCGCCAGGACCACAGAAAGCCCAGGATGACGGGACGAGACCTTCTGGATCCACCGTTGTCAATCGATAGAATACCTTTATCCCTATCCCCTCCTCGGCGCGTAATCCAGTCATCCAACCACCGATTACATGATCCCTGACGTGAAGTTCACGCTTCTCCCGTGTACCACTTCTTTTCGTATCTAAAGTGATGGCTTTGATTGTCTCTTCCGTGTTTCATATTCATGATAATTGTAGTGTTATTATCAAGTCTTCGTCTTTGATAATAAGATATTTGGAACTTTTTGAAGGATTGAATTGGCCAAAAAGATTTTGAATATCCCCGATGCCCGAGACTTTGGGTGATCTCCAAAAAAAAAAAAAAAAAAAAAAAAAAGCTTACCAATACCATAAAATTATTATGGATTGCAAAAAGCTTATTGGTTGGAGAGATTATATGGTAAGAGAAGGATAATTTTGCTTGCAAAACAAGAAAAGGAACATCCCTGTTTAGGAGAAGTCAGTGGATTCTTCCCTGCTACCAAAGCAATCTACAATCGCTGATAGCCGAGACCCCACTGGTTTGGAATCTCTAGTCAACTGAGAAGAATACTTATCAGTCTTGAAGCTTGAGATTCATGCATGTCCCTGGGACGGAAACTTCCTGAAAGGAGGCCGGGGAACCCAAGTATTCCCATACCTAAACTCCAAGTATTCCCATACAATGTTCCTCGTTGTATTAGATGAATACTTATTACCAATTCAAGATTCAAGGATTTTTTTTTTTGTATATTATGTCTCATTTTTTTATAATAATAAATTTTCTGATTATGGAAGAATTTAACACAATTTAGAAAGGATTTTTATGTACATGTTTATTTTTATACTTCAATATAATCTATATATTCATTCTTCTTGTTTCTCTTCCTCCTACTTCTTCCAAAACCATCCCAAAAAGTTTTATCATAGATCAACTGCTATGATTCGAGATGTTGAATTCACAATGACCCTTTCAAATCAAAACCTCATGCAAACATGATAGCGGAGGAGGCAAAAGGAGGCAAAAGGTGAAGGTTAGGTGGCAAAAGGGGTCTCATCACGACACGAGCCCCCTTCCTCAGAAAATTGGACCTGGTCCGTTTCACCTCTGGCTAGGAATCTTCGTTTTTTGGTTCTCTACTGGTGCTTCACACTTTTTTATTATGGGCTTGGAATTCTAACCTACAACACTAATCTATTTGGTAGAGTTACTCAAATCTTTATAAGTACAAAACCTCTTACTTGGTTTTCCAATGTGACTATCATAGATAATGAAAGTAATTAAAGGAAAGGATTTTGTTGTAAAATTTTTTAAAATATATTTTTTATCTTGTATTTGTTACATATGAACTGAATGCAATAAAAGATAATTTCAAAACAAAACAATTGACATCCCAATTGTGTTAGCCAAAATAAAGAAAATTGTACAATAGAGAATTTCTTTATTTTAAAATATAAAATTCTTATAAGATAATGTCCTTTTGAATGAGATTTAAAGACTTTTAACCTCTATTTTTTTTTTGTAATAGCGGGATATGTCCTTATTCTTTTATATTTTATATTTTTATTAATGTAAACTTATATTTCTACAAAAAAATATAAATAAACTCACATTTCATAAATAAAAAAGTGTAAATAAATGAAATGGTAAAAACGTAGTTAAGTAAAATGGTAAAATTATAATTACGTGAAGTGGTATTCTTCCTTCAAACGTAAAAAGATAGTAAAATCGTAATAAACGAAAGGGTAAAATGATAATTATGTGAAATGGTAAATGACTTCGAGGGTGAAGTTTGTAGCGCTCTACTGGGGATATAAGTCCACAAGGTATGCAAATGGGAAGAGACTTTGACTTGGATGTGGACGGATCAGCAGTGGCGCTTCGAAGGCCGGAAAAGTCTTCGGAGGAAACCAAACTAACATGCACAAGTGAAAAGTTGAAATGCACGACTAGTCTGCCTTTGGAGAAACGGAAATAGAGTTGTCTTGTTCGGGTAGAAAAGTCTCACTCTACTGGTGCTGATGCTGCCGTTCACTGTTCTCTGTGTTGCCTATAATCTGTCCTTTGGAAGTTGGAAGGAGTCATCGCTCGAAAAGTTTGAGAAATACATGTTTCAGGAATGGTAATTTGTCAGCTTCTGGGGAAACTTTTCGAGAGCGTGTATAGATTTTAGTCTTTGATTATGTGCACATTATCTAGAGTTTATAGCTGTAAAGCGAGTGGACTGACATAGGATTTGGTCAATAGTAGAAAGAGTTGTCCTGAGAGTGTGAGAAGCAGCTTCCGGATGTTTTGCTATATTTTTTTCTTTCCCGAGAGAGAATTTATCCTTGACGAATTGTTTTTTGAATCGACGGCATATTGGAGAAAAAAATTAAATTCAAATAAATTAAGGACAATATACCAAAGGTTTATTTGCCAATAAAAATGCCAATATTTTGAAACATTGGCAATAAAAAGCAACCTTGGTAATCTTTATTTGAAATATTTTTTATTTTTATTATCTATTTATAAATGTTCGTTCATAACGGCAGAAGAGGTTTTTCTAATATAATTCTTATCTTGCACTCTTGAAACCTTATTCGTTATATAAGCTTATGCTAGAGTATTGCAATTTGAACTTTGATGTTAACACCATTGCAAAAGGACATATTTATATCCTAAAGTCAATTTAAAAATAAGATATCTTTCTTTGATATATAAAAAATGTTAACAAAATTTATTTCTTACTTAAATCAACCTATAAAGAAAGGATGCGTGTCATTTTAATGATCAATTATAGGTATATAGAAATAGACATAACAAGGAAAAAGTCTTTTTCCTAGCATACATTGTCAATGACACTCAAAATAGCCATTAAAATCCTAAAAAATGCTTTTAAAAAGGTTCATCGCAATTATAGTTGTCTCTCAGTATAAGGTTGTCAAGAGAAGCCTTTTATGATGGAAAAGAAAAATGAACACAAATTAGAGTAGTGGTTAGTAACAACCGCAAAAAGGTGTCTTTGGTAATGAAAACTAGCACCATGAATTCATGGTGGTTGAAACCACGACATCACATCATAGGGGTCGATGGACGTTCTCTATTGAGGCACTGCCGCAATAAAGGCTTTCCGGTCCTCTTTAACTACCCTTTCCTATTAGATTTTTTTGCCATCACAAAATGATGTTGGGATTTAGAATACGCTTGAACCCGTCAAGCACTCACTCAAGGCCGGATATCTGGACCAGAGCGTGAAGAGCTTTCTTGCCAGTTTCCCCCTATAACAGACAGATGATGATGCACAAACCCAACTGTCTTACGCTAGTCTTGAGTCTTTGCCCTCAAAAGGCTCCTTCCATAACTCTCACAGAGGAGCTGGGATAGCGGCAGAAGCAGCTAAGATGGGTCTGTTTCTGGCAGTTCTAGCGGTGCTGATGGTTTTGCCGCACACCACTTACTGTGAAGCGATCTCTTCACCAATCAGGAAGAACACCGCCTCCCCTTTCCACGGCCAGATGGACGAGGCAGATTTGATGTTTGATTCGGAAATGACTAGAATGCTTGCTGACATTAATCGCAACACTGATCTCGCTGCCAGTTCTAAAGCTGCACTTCCCCGTTGTGGCTATCCTCCAAGGTATACCACCTGCCTTCCCGAATCCCACCGTCGACCCAGAGGAGAATCATGCGGTCCCTACAAACGCAGCCGCAGTTGCGTGTACTAGAAATATATATGTCTGTCGGACTCGTGTTCGACTTGTAATAGTCGAACCTAGGCACTTGCCGACTAGGCGTGCAATATTGGTTTAGTTGTTTTTTTTTTTTCATCATTTTTTCCCTTACCTTGTACCTTTTATTATATGAGTTGAAATGTATATTGGCTGGCTGGAGTGAATGCTTTTTCTTACCGTCGGATTAGAACAACGTTGTTATTACATCTCTGTGAAAATGAAAAGCCCTCGCAGTCGTATACACGAAATAAGGGAGTATTTCTTCGACTAATTCTGCTTTGTTTCTGTTAAACACGTCAGCTGCCACAAGCCTACACGTGGCTAAAACTAGACACGTCAGCCCTGCATCACAAGAGAATGGTGCGCCGCGAGATGCTGGTGTGCCTCCTCTCTCCCCGAAAGTTTCGATCCATTCCAGAAACATCCGGCCAACACTCCATCACCGGAAACCTTCCATTTCAAGCACAGAATCATGCGATCTTCTCAGGCTTGTCAAGAAAATCACACCACCTACCACATCGAGTCTGAATTTGGGAAAAACCCCAAATTCTCTCAAAGATTCATACCATTCAAGATCAATATCGTAGATATGTATAAATTCATTTGTATTACGTTTTTCGTTTTCCTTTTTTATGTATGTTTAAGGATTCCTATAAATTGGAATCATTTTGTATAGTTTTATCATCGAAATCAAAAACCGTTTCCGCAGTTATTGTTCTTGGTGTTCTTGAGTTGTTCTTGAAGGAAAATAAGAATTTATTCGAATCCTTATTTTTCAATTGTTTCTTACTTTTGTTTATTGTGAGACTGGCTTTGAATCTAGTTATTAAAAAATTTACTGCAAGCTTCTGCGGCGGCCCAAGATGCCCAACCATTAAAAAGGTAAGATAAACCCAAAAATGAATTTGGCATCAGGTTAATAAGCTATAAATTATAAATTACAAATATATGCAAATAAGTACGTAATAAGGAAAACATTCTTTTTACTGCGTCCATTTTATCTCTCAAGAAAGGGTGGGCAGATAGAACACATGGAGTTCTTATTCCATGTGTAATTATGTTTTAGAAGCTTAGAAAAGAAAATTACTCTACTCATAAAAGTTTGGAAATCTTGTTTCAGATAATAGCTGAGTGGCGAGACCTCTTTTTCTCTTTTTTGGGTTCAAACGATCAAAGTAAGCTTCTTTAGCTTATTCAATCATTATTCCCTCTGTTCCTTTTTGTAATAAGAAATCTTCTTATTATAAAGGAATTTATACACAACTTATAAAGGATTTTTTTCTGCACACTTTTACTTTAATCCAATCTATATGTTCATTCCTCTTGTTTCTCTTCCTGCTACTTCTTCCAAAACCATCCCAAAAAGGTTTATACTAGATCAACCACTATGATTCGAGATGTTGAATTCACAATGACCCATTCAAATCAAAACCTCAAGCAAACATGATCGCGGAGAAGGCAAAAGGTGAAGGTTGGGTAGCAAGCCGCACCTTCCATTCAACACGATACGAGACCCCTTCCTCAGATAATTGGGCCTGGTCTGTTTTTAATCTCTGGGTAGGAATAATCGTTTTTTGGTTCTCTACATGTGCTTCGCTGTTTGCCCATGATTATTAAGCTTTAAGGGTCTTCCGACGTTTGGAAAAGAACTTTAGGGGGTTTGGATGAATGAGGACACCCATTCTCCTCTATCAAAGCTATGTTCTAAGCTGAAAAGTCTATGAAGATTTTGGATAGACTTAATAGAGAGGCATCACTCTTATATTTTTCGAAGAATAAGATTAGACCATAAAATTAGATATCTCCTCGTTGACCAATTCCTTGACCCTAGTCTTTGGGAGAAATTGGAGGCTATTTAATAATCGTCCCATCTTAGAAAGAGCATATAAATGTCTTCTAATTCTCTTTCCTTGAGAAAGAAGCTATCAAACTTATGAATTTTGAATTAAAGAAAGATTTTATAACTCATGACCTTTTAACAGAATTCTTTATTTACATAATGAGTCTTAAGATTTAGTTGAAGAGATTAGCATCTCATTTATTGGCTATTGATGACCTAAGTTTTGGATTCAACACCTCATACCCCCAACTTCTTTTCACTTAACAAAGGAAAGTTCTTATCCAGAAAAATCTTAAATAAGATGTAGCTAATTTTGAGACTTTATTAACACTATTCTTAATTCACTATCTTCAAAACAGCATAAACTATAAGCTTCTTGCAAGTGCATTGTATTTTTAACTTTAACTCCAATGCCATGTCAAAAAGCATATTTACACCCAAAAGTCAACTAATGAGTAAATGATTTGTCTTTTGCATATAAAGAATGTTAAAAAGATTTATTTCCTACTAAAAATCAGCTTGTAAGGATGAGACATATGTTTCATTTTAATAATATCTTTTAATTAAATTTAGATAATGTGAGATATAAAGAATTCCCTAACAAATTTTAAGCGAAACAAAACTCATGCTAGACTAGATCATCTCTGAATCGTATTTCATAGCCCCAACCGCAGCCGCCCTTCTCTACAATAAAATAGATTCTCAATGACACTCACAATAGCCATTGAAATCCTCAAAGGGTTCACCGTTATCATAGTTGTCTATCAGTAGAAGGCTGTCATGAGAAGTCTTTAATGACAAAAGAAAAACTACCACAAAAAATTGACCAGGTTGTGGTTTTTGTAGCCACCATTTCCCAGTTTTTGTGATGATTAGAAACTACCACTAAAAGGTGTCATTGGTAACGAAAATTGCACCCATGAATTCAAGGCGGCTAAAACCACGAGATCACATCAAAATGGTGGTTTCTCAACCGTGAGTAGCCGTTCTCTACTGTGGCGCCTGTGAACTGCCATAATAAACCCTAATCAGTTGTGCTTATTGACCGCCCTTTCTTTTGTACTAGATTTTCTAGCCGTCGCAAAATGATTTGTATCGTAACATTCTCCAACTACCATTAAGCACATATCGCAAAAAGGGCTAAGCATGCATTAATATTTTCATATTAATATATCAAATCAAACTTAATCTTTCAAAAATACAAGATTTGCACATCCCAAAAACGAAAACAAAATTAAGATCTAGAGAAAGGGTGCATATGAAGTTCTTATTGCATGTTTGACTATGTTTCAGACAATAGTTGAGTAATCAAGTTATTTGTTTATAAACTTAAGATCCTTGGTTTCAACCCAATCGTTTCCAAACACCCATAAGAAAAGTAAAAAGAAAAAAAAACTAAGGTAAAATCGTAAATACTTGAGTTATAATATTGAAATTTCAAAACTAGAATTATTGAATAAATCTTGAAAATCTCAATGTCTTTTATATATTTTGCATGCAAAGGTTACTTTTTTTTTATAAGAAATAAGTTTACATTAATAAAAATTAATATACAGAAAAATACAAACATTTTCCAACATTATAATAATTAAAAAAACAAAAAAATAAAAGTTGGAAACTTTTAAATCTTACTTAAAAGTTGGAGATTACATGCAAAGGTTTTTGTTTAAGTATTGGAATCAAAGGCTTATTGCCAGTAGGCAACCTCATTTGAGAATGTCCCTTACCACCCCTTTGGCTGTTTTCTTTCGCTAATCCTCGGCTCTCAGAGAACATTGTCCCAGAGAACATCAGTTTGCCAGAATCCCCACTGATAGTCGCAGAACTTTGCTCCCTGCGGCTCACTATGGTGACTCCGGTAGTACTAGTACTAGTACTAAACGTGTCATCACTATCCTCATTGGTGGACAGGCGTAATAGAGCTTTGCCAACATCTAACTCCTCGGTTTCACACAATTCAAGCCCCATGTCTTCGCCTGCACTTTCTTGAAATTGCAACACAAACTCAAGGTAGCTCACCACATCATTCATCGATGGCCGTTTTCTTCCATTTTCAAGCAAACATCTCACCGCTATCTCAACAAATTTCTTCAAGCACCGGGGCGCTATTTGACCCTCTAAGGCCGGATCAACCATCTGCTTAACCTTTCCATTCCAATAGTTCTCCCGCACCCACCTTGCCAGGCCCATGGGTGGCTCTTCAGTGCGTATGATGGGTGGTTTTGCACATAAGACTTCACACAAAACTATAACAAATGAATGTACATCAGACTTGTCACTCAAATGTTGACGTCTATAATACTGCGGATCCAAATACCCAAAAGTACCCTTAACTACTGTACTAACATAGGAATTGGAAATGCTAGTTGGGCCCACTTTGGACAATCCAAAATCAGACATCTTTGCCACCCATTTCTCATCCAACAAGATATTTGTTGTTTTCACATCACGATGAATGATTGGTTTCCTTGCACTCACATGAAGGTAGTGCAATCCATGTGCCGCACCGATATAAATCTCTAGCCGCTGCTTCCAACTGAAAGGGGGATTATCAGTGTCATACAAATGTTCACGGAGGGTTCCACGGACCATGTAGTCGTAGACGAGGATCATTTCCTCTCCATCGTTGCAGTATCCAACAAGAGAAACGAGATTGAGGTGGCAGAGTTGAGAGAGCATTTTGATCTCCGTTTCAAACTCGTGGATCCCCTGTTGGGAACCTTTTTTCAATTGCTTGATCGCAATTGTATTAATCCCACCATCGATGTAACCTTTGTAAACAGTACCGAACCCTCCACCACCAATTATAAGGATATTATCAAAGTCATTGGTGGCTGCCCGGATCTCAGCCAACGGGAAGTAATGGCATAGAGCGCATGGTGGAGATGACTTATGGGTCCTCGTTGACTTGGTCTTAGGGAGGGAAAATGCACCCCACCAAGACGCCTCATCACTAGACTTGGAATCCTTGAGTCCCTTGTGCTGTCGGTAAATCAAAAACCCGAGGATCCACAGCACGATAAAGCCGGAAACTCCACCCCCAACGGCGACAACTATTGTTGTCGTGGTATTCTTTGGCTTCTTATGCGGTCCTGGCGGCACGTCTGTTCGAGGGGTCAACGGAAGTGGGTCGGGATTTGGTCGGGCCAGGTTGTTATTAGAGGCGTTTAACTTAAAGATTTCAACACCATTCAAGATTGTATTACTGTACTCACTCTTCCAGTCTTCTAGGTTTGCTTCTAGTGCGATAGAGAGGTTCATTTTCTTTTGGCCCTCGTTTTGGCCTTCTACGGGGAACATCGAAACGACGTAGTCTCTTTTTACCAGGACACCATTTCCACCAGCCCATGCTATCACGTCCGCTGCTTCCTCCGCAGTTTGATTTGCTATGAAAATAAGGAATAGTCTCTGGAATGGCTTTGTAATCTCTGGTTGAAACTCACAAAAGTGTAGCCTAACAAGGTACATAAAGCTGGAATCAACGGGGAATTCCCACGTGAGATTGTAATGTTAGCTTATTTTGTAAGCTCATGTAATGTGGGCTTTATCAATGAGCATAAATGATTCTCTTATGAAGGTGTGTTAATGTAAAAATATTGGTTATCAGTTAATTAGACAAATTTTGTGACCTTATTGCGAGTATGGTGCTAGTCAGTGTGGGCCTTAGTGCACTTTATAGAACTGTGATGAGTCAGGACTATTTAGTTAGCACGTGTTATGTTATATTGGCTAAGTCCCCCCTCTAGCTTAAACTATGTGCATTGGGCTCAGTATACGAAATCAATGTTGATGGTAGGGGTATAATGATCATTTCATAGTGATCACTGTGCATGTACTGTTCACGTACTGTGCATACACTGTTCACGGACACTGTTCACAGTATCCGTTTTAAAAGAGAAATTCTATTCTCGTTTTTGTTATCCGAACACTTCCCCGACCATATTTTGTTGATCTGATTCCGTTTCTGAGCTCCGCTTCTCATCGGCTAGCACGATTAAGTCATAGAGGGTAAGATCTTAGCTAAGATCATCCTATAAAAATGCAGTCGCCATCAGGTACGTTTTTCTCGTTTTATTCATTTCATTTTAACTCATTTTCAACTTATAATTGATGTTAGATCCTGTTTTAAATCTCGTTTCAGACGTATAAAATTCCAACATGTAACTCTTGTTAATAGCTGAGTTGTTCCCCATGGTCACGGCAGTCCGGTAGACATCTTCTGGCGCAGTATATGCGGGTACCTCGGCAAACCTCAGATTAATGCCTGGGTCAGAAGGGACAAAAACCATTTTATATTGTGTCAAGTAGTTTTGGTCCGGAATCCAGCTCCGGAACAAGCCAGTGTCTTCAACAGGTGAGATGAAGTGGCCTCCAACGTTCACTCTGTGAACCATCTCGAGAGCAGTATTGTTGATAATGTCGAAGCCGTATGGGACCTTCAGGCCAAGAAGCGGAACCTCTTGATTGTAGGATGGTGTGTAGTAGAGATTGGTAGGCATCGACAAGATCTCAATTCCGTTGATGAAGGCATATGAATGAGAATCGCTTGGAGTGAAGGTTGTGTTCAACCTGTGATCCTCCTCGATGTTGACACAGTATTCCTTGAATATGATATCCTGGGGATCAGAGTCAGCAACTGCTGTGAGGGTAGCGTTGAAGTTGCTAAGAAGAGTAAAAAGACCAGCTTTGACAGATAATAAGGCCTCAGAGCGATCAAAGTTTCCGTACGGAGCCGGATAGAAGTATAATCGAATGAATTTTTGGTCGGGTGTGACCTGGAACGTGTAGATAAATGTGGAGGTAGAAAGCCGAGCCGTGGCGTGGGGTACTGGGTCAGCAGAGGAGGATCTTTGAATAGCTTCGGTGGTTAGAGATGCCCGATTCTGTGATTGTTGAAGAGGGGGGAATCTTGAGTCAACGTCTCCAATCCAGGTTCGACCGTCTAACGCACTGGAGTTGCCAGAGGAGCCACAGTTGAGGAGAATATTATCAATGGATATGTAAGTAGATGGCGAACCACCAGCGATGGCGCTGGTCAGGAGGTACAAGCAGAAGGCTAGGAAGAGAGGCGTAAGATGTGGTAAGACGGGTGTTCGACTGTGGTTCCACATTGGGGCTCTGACAGAGAGTGGCAGAGAGAATCTGGTTTTACAATATCAACTCCGCCAGAGGTGGTACTCCAAAAGCAACCCTAGCAACCTTGAGTTTCATAATGTTGAGAAATGAAATTGTTATATATTCTGAAACAAAATAATAATTACGCAACTTGAAAATCTTTTTGGATGAAAATACCAAGTATTATATTCATCTTAAACGAATGCCATTGCTGAACCAACAAATGACGTCGAGGGTGTGAGTCTATGAAACAAGGAGACGGAGAGAGACTTTGACTTGGATGTGCACGTGGCAAGAGTGGTGATTCAAAGGCTGGAAAAGTCTTCGGAGGAAATCCAAACTAACATCTTACATTACCAAGAGTTCATTCGCCAATGGAAGATTTTGTTTTTTCGTGGCAAAGATGCTAATATTTTGAAATATTGGCAATAAAAACGAAAACTTGATATTCTTCATTGAAATACTTTTTATTTTCATTGCCTATTTCTAAATGTTCGTTCACAACAAAATAAGATTTTTTTGGGGGCAAAAATGCCAATATTTTGAAATAACACGAGGAATAATTACAAATATTCCAGTGTTTAAAAGTTTAAGTTGCTAACAAAGGAAAAAATATTAACAACATGTTAAAAATATGTTACACTTGATTTCTATTGTGTGAGTTTCTTTTGATGGTTAGGGTGGTTGAATCAATAAGAAATCATCCTTTTTGTTTGATTGCACGATGGATGGCATTATAGTAGGTAGGGGAGATTAAATGTGATTATTTATTTGACCAATCAATGCAAAAGGAAGGAAAAAGAAAGAAGGAACGGTGGGGGAATTGAAAACCAGAGTTTGATGGGTTTATTGAATATGGCAACGTGTGGCTTGCTGTTTCAAGCTTGAGGGGTTTGATTTGGTAAACAAACTGGCTGAATGAGGAGGCTCGAGGAGTTTGTAACAAAGGAGATAAAACCAAAGCATCAAAACTATAACAAAAAAGATGAGATGAAGAATCAAAGATTTATAAACAAATGTGAGTATAGAAGATATTCAAAACTATAAAGAAAACACGAATAACTCAAAGGAAACAAAAGAAAGAATATGAAAACTTTCATGAACGCAAGGCCGAGTGGCCCTACTAACATTCATAGAAGATAGAGCATGGCTTTGGATAGAAAAACTTGCTTGTTGTTTTCTACAATGGTTGAGTGCCTTTATATAGGCAACTGAGTCACGAAAGACAAAAGCCAGTTGCTAGGTAACAGATGCAACTTGTGAGAAACTTATCTTCTACATAACTGATTTTGCAAAACCAATGAAGGAAGCTGTCAGGATATCTTTGTGGAAGGATTTGTAGTATCCATACTTCTTCGAACACTCATCTTGATGCATTGAACCCATGGACTCGTCTTCAGCATCTTATCTTCAGAATTCGTGGGACCCGTCTATCTCTTCCTTCAGTTTTGATATGTGGGTCCCATAACCTTCATGTTGCATAATATTTTACGGCTTCCTTCCTTCAAGTGAGAAGAACGGATTCAGGTTCTGAATTCCTACGTCTTCATTATCTCTATAAAGTCATAAATGCTTCTGCAATCTCATCATCTATTGCTTCCAACATCGTGCATGTACCAGTCGAATAATGTTAACACACCTCCTCAAGCTTGGTATGATAATGTCAAGCTTGTTTAAATCAGTAACTTTAACATGGGGTAGATTGTCTCTTTAAGTCTACATTATCCCATAATTCCATAGGTCTTTAAAGATTGGAAAATAAAATGGTCCAAAAAAAAAAAAAAAAAATCTTTGACTGAAAGAGCAGAGTGAGTTGTGAGTTCGTGACTCACACGTTCGATCTCTCCCCAGGGCCACGGAAAGCCCAGGATGACGGGACGAGGCCTTCTGGATCCACCGTTGTCAATCGATAGAATACCTTTATCCCTATCCCCTCCTCGGCGCGTAATCCAGTCATCCAACCACCGATTACATGATCCCTGACGTGAAGTTCACGCTTCTCCCGTGTACCACTTCTTTTCGTATCTAAAGTGATGGCTTCGATTGTCTCTTCCGTGTTTTATATTCATGATAATTTTAGTGTTATTATCAAGTCTTCGTCTTTGATAATAAGATATTTGGAACTTTTTGAAGGATTGAATTGGGCAAAAAGATTTTGAATATCCCCAGTGCCCGAGACTTTGGGTGATCTCAAAAAAAAAAAAAAAAAAAGTTTACCAATACCAGAAAATTATTGTGGATTGTAAAAAGCTTATTAGTTGGAGAGATTATATGGTAAGAGAAGGATAAATTGCTTGCAAAACAAGAAAAGGAACATCCATGTTTAGGAGAAGTCAGTGGATTTTTCCCAGCTATCAAAGCAATCTACAATCGCTCTTGTACGTTGCTTTTTTGATGTGTTTCCTTTTCATACGCGAATCAGGGTCACCTGAGCGCGTTGGAAGACCACCCGCTGATAGCCGAGACCCCACTGGTTTGGAATCTCTAGTCAACTGAGAAGAAAACCCATCAGTCTTGAAGCTTGAGATTCATGCATGTCCCTGGGACGGAAACTTCCTGAAAGGAGGCCGGGGAACCCAAGTATTCCCATACCTAAACTCCAAGTATTCCCATACAATGTTCCTCGTTGTATTAGATGAATACTCACTACCAATTCAAGATACTAGGATTTTTTTTTTTTTTTGTATATTATGTCTCATTTTTTTTATAATAATAAATTTTCTTATTATGGAAGAATTTAACACAACTTAAAAAGGATTTTTATGTACATGTTTACTTATATACTTCATATAATCTATATATTCATTCTTCTTGCTTCTCTTCCTCTTACTCTTTCCAAAACCATCCTAAAAAGTTTTATCGTGGATCTATTGCTATGATTCGAGATGTTGAATTCACAATGAACCATTCAAATCAAAGCCTTATGCAAACATGATAGCGGAGGAGGCAAAAGGTGAAGGTTAGGTGGCAAAAGGGGTCTCATCACGACACGAGACCCCTTCCTTAGATAATTGGACCTGTCCGTTTCACCCCTGGCTCGGAATCCTCGTTTTTTGGTTCTCTACAAGTGCTTCACACCGTTTTGTTATAGGCTCAAAATTCTAACTCAAAAGACTAATCTATTAGGTAGTTATCCAAATCTTTATAAATGCAAAATATCCTACTTACATTTCCAATGTGGAACAATGTCCTCTTATCCCTTCTCTTAGATATCCTTTCTCTTGGAGTATTCCATTTTGAAATATGATATTCTCTCATACCCTAATTTACATTACCCCTGATGTGGCGAAGTACATCTAATATGACTATCATCCCTCTCAATAGTAAGGTGCCCCTTGCTTACCCACTTTTGGGCGCTTGACATTGGAAAGGGGTCATGGATTGGCTTGATACTATTTTGTTACAAGTTTAGAATTCTAATCCAAAAGACTAGTACATTATATAGAGTTACCACAAAAAAGCATCTTTTGTAGTGAATATTGGCACCCATGAATTCATGGCGGCTGAAACCACGATATCACATCATAGTGGCGACTTCTCAATAGTGCATAGACATTTTGTATACTGAGGCTTGTCAACTGCACCCATATAGAGTGGTGCATAATGACCGTGCCCTTTCTTACTAGATTTCTTAACCTAACCAGAGGAGGTAGCTCACGCCTTATAAGGCGCAAAATGTTTGAGTCTTTGTTCCAATGTGGGATTGGCTTTCTCTTAACACTCGCCCGCAGTACCATATTTTTGAATTTCCTGCAAAGGGGGCCAGTCCATTACCAAAACTCATGAGCTATAGTATGAGGTAGCCTATGCTTTATAAGGCGCAAAATGTTTGAGTCTTCGTTCCAATGTGGGATTGACTCTCTCTTAACACATACATCACAAAGAAGATTAAATATGCATTAATGTGAAAAATTAGTATATCAAACCAAACTTAATCTTTCAAAAGTAAAAGATTTACGCAACCCATAAAAAAACAAGATTCACAACAAGAGAGGGTTTTAATTATTTTTTTTAGGTGACTCGGCATATGAAGTTTTTATTTTATCTGTAATTAAGTTTTACAAGTTTAAGAAAAGAATTACTCTACTCTTGTGTAATTATGTGTAAAAAATTGATAATTTTGTTTTAAATAATAGCTGAGTGATAGAATTATTAGTTTGAACTTAAATCTTTAGTTTAAGTCTCCTTGTCCCTATTACTTTAAAAAAAGAAAAAGAAAAAAACTTAGCCCCTAAGATAAAATTATACATGTTTTAATACTCCCCGAAAGGAGGCCAGGAAGCCCAAGCATTCCCATATCTAAACTTAGAGCCGAAACGTCCCACGTTGTATTAGATGAATACTCGCTACCAATTCAAGATCGAATGATTTTTTATTTTTTATTTTGTATAATAGGTATCATTTTTATAATAATAAATCTTCTTATTATGGAAGAACTTAACACAACTTAGAAAGGATTTTTATGTACATGTTCATTTATATACTTCAATATAATTTATATATTCATTATTCTTGTTTCTCTTCCTTCTACTTCTTCCAAAACCATCCCAAAAAGGTTTATCCTAGATCAACCACTATGATTCGAGATGTTGAATTCACAATGACCCATTCAAACCAAAACCTCATGCAAACATGGTTGCGGAGGAGGCAAAAGGTGAAGGTTAGGTGGCAAGCCACACCTTCCATTCATCATGACACGAGACCCCTTCCTCGGATAATTGGGCCTAGTCTGTTTCTCCTCTGGCTAGGAATCTTTGTTTTTTTGGTTCGCTACAGGTGCTTCACACCGTCTGCCCATGATTATTAGGCTTTGAGGTTCTTCTTTGGAAAAGCACTTTAGGATATTTGGATGAATGACAACATCCATTCTCCTCTGTCAAAGCTATGTTCTAAGCTGAAAAGCCTCCGAGAATTCTGGGTAGGCTTAATAGAGAGGCACCACTCTTATATTTTTTGAAGGATAGGATTAGAACATAAAATTATCTCATCATCAACCAATCCCTTGACTCTAGTCTTTTGGAGAAATGGAGGCTATTCAATAATTTTCTAATATTAGAAAAAACATATAAATGCCTCCCAAACCCTCTTTCCTTAAGGAAGAAGCCATTAAACTTGTTGGAGATCATGAGTTTCACAATAAAGAGAAGCAGTTTTGAAGTGACGTTTAAATTAAAAAAAAGATCCTTCAACTCATATGCTAGTTTTTGTGTTCCATCTTTGGACCTTCTAATAGAACTTTTTATTTACATAATTAATATTAGGATTTAGTCAACAAGTCAATAGCTCAGTCGTTAACCATTGGTCGTTCATGTCATCTTGGGTTCAACACCTTATTCTCCCAAACTTTCTATTACTTAACAAAGAAAGGTTTTTTCTACCAAAAATTTCTTAAATAAGATTTAGACAATTTTGAAACTTTCATAAAATCATTTTCAATTCACTATCTTCAAAACAATATAAGTTATAAGCTTCACGTAAATGCATTGTATTTTTAACTTTAACTACAATACCATGTTTCATAATCCAAACCACAGCCGTCCTTCCCTATAATAAAATAGATTCTCAATGACACTCAAAACAGCCATTAAATTCCTAATAACTGTCATTACAAAGGTTCACTGCTATTATAGCCATCTCTCGGTGGAAGGCTGTCACGAGAAGTTTTTTACGAGAAAATAGAAATTACCACAAAAAATGGATTGGAGCTGTGGTTTTTGTCGCCACCGTTTCCCAATTTTGTGACGGCTAGTAACTACCACTAATGGTGTCTTTGGTAGCGAAAACTAGCACCCATGAATTAATTGAAGGTTGAAACCACGAGATCACATCAGAGTGGCGGTTTCTCAACTGTGAGTAGGATTTCTCTCTTGTGGCACATGTCAACTGCCATAATAAAGTCTAAACAGTGGTGCTTAGTGACTGCCAGTTCTTTTGTACTAGATTTATTAGCTGCCGCAAGATGATCAATATCGTGATATTCTCCAACTTCCATTACGCATACATCACAAAGAGGACTAAACATGCATTAATGTTTGCATATTAATATATCAAACCAAACTTAATCTTTCAAAAATAGAAGATTTACACATCTCATATAAAACAAGTTAAGAACTAGAGAGGGTCTTGAATCTTGTTTTATAGTGACCCGTAAACAAACATATGAGGTTCTTATTTCATGTTTTAGGTATGTTTTAGATACTAATTGAGTAATAGAGTTATTTAAGATCCTCTTTGAATCCTCTCATTCCCATTATTTATAGGAAAACAGAAAAAAAAAAACTCAGGTAAAATTATACATGTTTTAGCACGACATCAAAATTACAAAATAACATTATTGAGTAAATTTAGAAAATCTTAAAGCGTTTTATATATTTCGCATGCAAAGTCACATAGGTTTATAATTAAAGGCTTATTACCTATAGGTAACCTCATTCGAGAGCGTCCTGTACCTTTCCTTTTTGACTGTCTTCTTTCACTGATCCTTGGCTCTCAATGAACATTGTCCTAGAGAACATCACTTTGCCGGAATCTTGACTAATATTAACAGAACTATGCTCGCCGTGGTTGGTGACTCCTGTATTACTGGTACTAAACGTATCATCACTATCATCATCTGTGGACATGAGCAGGAGATCTTTGTCATCATCCAAGTCTGTAGTTTCAAACAATTCAAGTGCTATGTCTTCGCCTGCACTCTCTTGCAATTGTAACGCAAACTCAAGGCAACTCACCACATCATTCATCGATGGCCGTTTGGTTCCATTTTCAAACAAACATCTAACCGCTATCTCGACAAATTTCTTCAAGCATCGCGGCACTATTTGACCCTCCAAGGCTGGATCAACCATTTGCTTAACCTTCCTGTTGTGGTAATTTTCTCGCACCCACCTTGCCAGGCCTACCGGTGTCTCTTCGGTGCGTATGATGGGTGGTCTTGCACATAACACTTCACACAAAACCACACCAAATGAATACACATCAGACTTATCACTCAAATGTTGACGTTTATAGTACTCTGGATCCAAATACCCAAAGCTACCTTTGACTCCTGTACTGACATGGGACTTAGAAATGCCGGTTGGCCCGACTTTGGACAATCCAAAATCAGACATCTTTGCCACCCATTTCTCATCCAATAATATATTTGTTGTTTTCACGTCGCGATGAATGATCGGTTTCTTAGCACTCGTATGAAGGTAGTCCAACCCATGCGCTGCGCCGATACAAATCTCTAGCCGCTGCTTCCAAGTAAGAGGGGGATTATCAGTGTCATACAAATGTTCACGAAGGGTTCCACGGACCATGTAGTCGTAGACGAGGATCATTTCATCTCCATCGTTGCAGTATCCAACAAGAGAAACGAGATTTAGGTGCCGAAGTTGAGAGAGCATCTTGATCTCTGTTTCAAACTCGTGGACCCCCTGTTGGGAACCTGATTTCAACCGCTTGATCGCAACTGAATTGACCCCACCATCGATGTAACCCTTGTACACAGTACCGAACCCTCCGCTACCTATAATGAGGATATTATCAAAGTTATTGGTGGCTGCCCGGATCTCAGCCAACGGGAAGTAACGGCACAGAGCGCGTGGTAGAGATGACTTATGGGTCCTCGTTGACTTGGTCTTAGAAAGAGTAAATGCACCCCACCAAGATGTCTCATCCCTAGATCCGGAATCCTTGACTCCCTTATGCCGCCGGTAAATCAACATTCCGAGGATCCCAAGCACAACAAAGCCGAAAACTCCACCACCAACACGGGCAGCTATTGTTTTTAGGTTATTCTTCCGCTTCTTCTGCGATCCTGGTGGCTCGGCTGTTCTATGGGTCAGCAGAAGTGGGTCGGGATTGGATCCTGCGAGATTACCATTGGAATCGCTTACCTTTAAGATTTCAACACCATTCAGGATTGCATCACTGTATGCACTCATCCAATCTTTTGGGCTTGCTTCCAGTGCGATAGAGAAGTTCATTTTCTTTTGGCCATTTTGGGGAAACATCGAAATGACGTAGTCTCTGTATACCGGAACATGATTTCCACCTGCCCACGTTATCACGTCGGCTATTGCCTCTGCGGTTTGATTAGCTATGAAAATGAGGAACAGTCTCTGGTGTTGCTTTGTAATCTCTGGTTGAAACTCACAGAAGTGTAGCCTAACAAGGTACATAAACCTGGAATCGACAGCGAATTCCCACGTGAGATTGTAACTCTTGTTGATAGTTGAGTTGTTCCCCATGGTCACCGCAGTCCGATAGACGTCTTCAGGTGCTGTGTAAGCAGGTGTCTCCTTTGTATAGTTTAGTTCAATTGTTGTGTTAGCTTGTATAAAGCTTGATCTAGATATGCTCAAGTAGTTGGTATCCGGTGTCCAGCTCCGGAACATGCCAGTATCTTTGGTGGGTGAGATGGAGCCGCCTCCAATGTTCACTCTGTAAACCATCTCGAGAGCAGTGTCGTTACCGATATCATACTGGCTCTGCTCACCGAGGAAATTAACCTTTCGACCGCCAGATGGTGGTGTGTAGTAGAGATTGGTAGGCATTGATAAGATTTTAATTCCGTTGATGAAGGCATATGAATGAGAATCGGTCGGAGTGAAGGTTATGCTCAACCTCTGATCCTCGTCCAGGTTGACACAATATTCTCTGAATATGGTATCCTCGGCCTCAGCGTCCGCATCTGCTGTAAGTGATGCGTTGAAGTTGCTAAGAAGAGTAAAATGACAGGCTTTGATAGAGAAAAGGGCTCTAGAGCGATCAAAGCTGCCGTAAGAAGCCGGATAGAAGTATAGCCGAATGAATTTTTGGCCCGGTGTGAGCTGGAAAGTGTAGGTGAATGCGGAGGTAGAGAGCCGAGCTGTGGCGTAGAGTACGGGGTCAGCATAGGGGGATTGGTGAGTAGCGTAGGAGGTTAGAGATGCCCTATTGTGTGATTGTTCAAGAGGGGAGAATCTTGAGTCAATGTCTCCAATCCAGGTCCGACCATCTCGCGCACTCGAGTTGTCAGAGGAGCCACAGTTGAGGGGAATATTTTCGATGGGCATGTAAGGAGACGGCGAACCACCGGCGACAGTGCTGGTTAGGAGGTACAGCCAGAAGGCTAGGAGGAGATGCGTAAGATGGGGTAAGATAGGTGTTTGGCTTCGATTCCACATTGGAGCTTTGAGGAAGAGACACACGTACAGGATTTGCTTTTATAATAATTAACTAACTGGCAAATCTTTGGGGATAAAATTTCCAAGTACCTATATTCACCTTAAATCTGGACCATACGTGAACTCGCCTTGTCAGTTTCGTGGATTTTTCGTTGTTTCGTGGCTTCGAAGGATCTTGTGGGGGTATCAGTCTATGGGACAGGAATGGAGAGATAGTTTGATTTGTTGGTGAGGAAAAAGTTAGGGCTGTAGACATTGGAGAAGAGGTGCTTCGCAGGCTGGAATAATCTTTGGAGGAAATCCGAACTAACATCACATGATTACTCTGCCTTGGAAGGAACAAAAACTGAGTTGTCTTCTTCGGGCAGAAAAGTCCCGCCGCCGAGGTGCTGATGCTAACGCTCACAGTGCTTCCAAGCAAATCTCAGTGTCTGCAATTTGTCCACTAATGGTTGGAAAGAATCATTGCTGGAAAATTTCGATAAATTTTCCCGTCAAATATGCGTTTCAGGAATGATAATTTGTCAGCTTCTGTGGAAAGTTTTCGAGAGCATCTAAAGATTTTAGTTTTTGATGTATGTACACATTATCAATGGGAGTTTTGCCATTCGTCATTCTTATATTTTTATTAGATAATATAATATTTTTTTAATCTTTGATATGATTTTTTTTATTGATTAGTTATAAGGGTTTGAAAAATTATTGGATTAGTAATTTTACATTTAATGTCTTTCATATAACATCATTGTGGTTGATGATAACTATGTACTTTGGGATTTGGATGACTTCCTTTTAGAAGTTTGTTTGACTTATTTTCTTTATTTTTATCTTCAAGATATTCATAAACATTGTAATGTAGTACTCTTTTTTTTTTTTTTTTTTTGTGGGGGGAGAAGTTAATCTTATGATTCTTTTAAAAATTGAGTTCTCAATCTCATCATAGAAAATATTTATAAAATTGATAAAAATGGTTTTGTCTTAAAATGTTTTCATTAGACTATTTTGAGATCATTAGTATAAAATGTTTTTAGTTTGTTTAGCCTTGACGTTTGTTTGGCTAACTTTTTGCAAGAAGTCTTATATATTATCTAAATATTCCTCTTTGTTGGTTAGTTAAATTCCTGTTGAAAATAAAGTTTCATGTTAGAAAAATATAATCTTTTGAATAATATTTAATTATATAAAAAAAATTAAACTCATGAACTAACTTAGAATTGAATTTTGAATTTTCTAAAATGATATCAATAAGTTTGGATTAATTATTTTAAAAAAGTAAAGTTTTTGAATAATATTTAAAAGTATTGAAGACGAAAATCTTACATCCGAAAGATATGATTATTAAATAATATTTAAATATTATTCTTACAAGTATAAAATGATAATTATGTAAAGATTAAAATCATAATTAAATGAAATGGTAGAAATGTAATTAAGTATAATGGTAAATTATAATTGTAAGAAGTGGTAAAATCATAATTATGTGAAGTGTTGATATTGTAATTATATAAAATCATAAAATCATAATTACATAAAATATATATCAAGCAAGTTCTTAAGGCCTTTCTATGGCAGGGTGTGAATGATTGGGAAAAGGGGTCGTAAGGTGCTTAGGACATTTTTTGCCGCATGATAATTGTTGATATATTAAATTATTGTGCTAATACCTTAAGGTTTGATATGAGCTCTCACACTGTAATATGCACCTATATAAAGTGGTACATAATGACCATGCCCTTTCTTACCAGATTTCTTAGCCATCGTGATGTTCTCCAACTTCCGTTACACATACATCACAAAAAGCACTAAACATGCATTAACATTTGCAGATTAATATATCAAACTAAACATAATCTTTCAAAAATAGAAGATTTACACATCTCATATAAAAACAAGTTAACAACCAGAGAGGGTCTTGAATATTATTTTATAGTGACCAGTAATCTGATATATGAGGTTCTTTATCCATGTTTAAATACATTTCAGATACTAATTGAGTAATAGAGCTATTTAAGACCCTTGTTTTGAATCCTCTCATTCCCATTATCTATAAGAAAAGAAAAAAAGAAAAAAACACACGCAAAATTATACATGTTTTAGCACAACATCAAAATTACAAAAATAACATTATCGAATCAATTTAGAAAATCTTAAAGCATTTGATATATTTTGCATGCAAAGTCACGTAGGTCTTAACTAAAAGCTTATTACCTACAGGCAACCTCATTCGAGAGCGTCCTGTACCCTTCCTTTTTGACTGTCTTCTTTCACTGATCCTTGGTTCTCAATGACATTGTCCCAGAGAACATCACTTTGCCGGAATCTTGACTAATATTAGCAGAACTATGCTCGCCGTGGCTCATTTTGGTGACTCCTGTATTACTAGTACTAAATGTATCATCATTATCATCATCTGTGGACATGAGCAGGAGATCTTTGTCATCATCCAAGTCTGCGGTTTCAGACAATTCAAGTGCTATGTCTTCGCCTGCATTCTCTTGCAATTGTAACGCAAACTCAAGGCAATTCACCACATCATTCATCGATGGCCGTTTGGTTCCATTTTCAAACAAACATCTCACCGCTATCTCGACAAATTTCTTCAGGCATCGCGGTGCTATTTGACCCTCCAAGGCCGGATCAACCATTTGCTTAACCTTCCTGTTGCGGTAGTTTTCTCTCACCCATCTTGCTAGGCCTACTGGTGTCTCTTCGGTGCGTATGATAGGTGGTCTTGCACATAGCACTTCACACAAAACCACACCAAATGAATATACATTAGACTTATCACTCAAATGTTGGCGTCTATAGTACTCTGGATCCAAAAACCCAAAGCTACCTTTGACTACTGTACTGACGTGGGACTTAGAAATGCCAGTTGGGCCCACTTTGGACAATCCAAAATCAGATATTTTTGCTACCCATTTCTCATCCAATAATATATTTGTTGATTTCACATCGCGATGAATGATCGGTTTCATAGCACTCGTATGAAGGTAGTCCAACCCACGCGCCGCTCAAATACAGATCTCCAGCCGCTGCTTCCAATTAAGAGGGGGATTATCGGTGTCATACAAATGTTCACGAAGGGTTCCACGTACCATGTAGTCATAGATGAGGATCATTTCCCCGCCATTGTTGCAATATCCAACGAGAGAAACGAGATTGAGGTGGCGAAGCTGAGAGCCATCTTGATCTCTGTTTCAAACTCGTGGGCCCCCTGTTGGGAACCTGATTTCAACCGCTTCATAGCAACTGAATTGGCCCCACCATCGATGTAACCCTTGTATACGGTACCGAACCCTCCCCCACCAACAACAAGAATATTGTCAAAGTTGTTGGTGGCCGCCCAGATCTCTGCCAATGTAAAGCCACGGCACAGAGAGCATGGAAGAGATGCCTTGTGGGTCGTCGTTGACTTGGTCTTAGAGAGGGAAAATGCACCCCACCAAGACGTCCCATCATTAGATCGGGAATCCTTCGCTCCCTTGTGCCGCCGGTAAATCAACAACGTGAGGATCGATAGCATGACAAAGCCGGAAACACCACCAACACAGGCAACGATTGTTGTTGTGCTATTCTTCGGCTTCTTTTGTGATCCCGGTGGCACAACTATTGGAGGGTTAGGCAGAAGTGGATCTGGATTGGATCCGGCGAGATTGCCATCGGACTCGCTTACCTTAAAGATTTCAACACCGTTCAGGATTGCATCAGTGTAAAGAGTCTGCCAGTCTTGTGGGTTTGCTCCAAGAGCGATAGAGAGGTTCGTTTTCTTTTGGCCTTCTCTGCCAATCATCGAAACAACATAGTCTCTGTATACCGGCATGCCATTTCCACCACTCCAAGATATCAAATCGGCTTCTTGACCCGTAGTTTGATTTGCTATAAAAATCAGGAACACTCTCTGGTTTGGCTGAGTAATCTGTGCTTGAAACTCGCAGAAGTGTAGCCTGACAAGATACACAAACTTGGAATCTACGGAGAAATCCCAGGTAAGATTGTAGCTCTTGTTGATGGTTTTGTTGTTTCCCATGGTGATGGCAGTGCGATAGATGTCTTCCGGTGCTGTGTATGCAGGTGTCTCCTTTGTATAGCTTAGTTCAATTGTTGTGTTAGCATGTATAAAACTTCCTCTAGATATTGTCAAGTAGTTGTTATCCGGAGTCCAGCTCCGGAACAAGCCAGTGTCTTCAATAGGTGAGATGAAGCGGCCTCCAACGTTCACTCTGTGAACCATCTCGAGAGCAGTATTGTTGCTGATGTCGAAGCCGTACGGGACCTGCAAGCCAAGAAGAGGAACCTCTTGACGGTAGGAAGGTGTGTAGTAGAGATTGGTAGGCATCGATAAAATTTCAATTCCATTGATGAAGGCATATGAATTAGAAACGCTTGGAGTGAAGGTTATATTCAACCTCTGATCCTCCTCGATGTTAACACAGTATTCCTTGAATATGATATTGTGGGGATCAGCACCGGCATCTGCTGTAAGGGAAGCGTTGAAGTTGCTAAGAAGAGTAAAATGACCAGCTTTGACAGAGAATAATGCTTTGGAGCGATCAAAGTTGCCGTACGAAGCCGGATAGAAGTATAACCGAATGAATTTTAGGCCGGGTGTGACCTGGAACTTGTAGGTGAATGTGGAGGTAGAGAGCCGAGCCGTGGCATAGGGCACTTTGTCAGCATAGGGGGATTGGAGAACAACTATGGCAGTTAGACATGCTTGGTTTTGTGATTGTTCAAGACGGAAGAATCTCGAATCAACATCTCCAATCCAGGTCAGACCGTCTAGTGCAGTCGAGTTGCCAGAGGAGCCACAGTTGAGGAGAATATTTTCGATGGGTATGTAAGTAGACGGCGAACCAACAACGACGGCGCTGGTCAGGAGGTACAGGCGGAAGGCTAGGAAGAGAGGCGTAAGATGTGGGAAGACGGGTGTTTGACTGCGGTTCCACATTGGGGCTCTAACAGAGAGACGCAGAGAGAATCTGGTTTTACAATATCAAGTCCGCGAGAGGTGGTACTCCAAAAACTGCCTTGAGTTTCATGGATGTTGAGAAATAAAATTGTTATATAGTCCGAAACAAAATAATAATTACGCAACTTGAAAATCTTTTGATAAAAATACCAAGTATTATATTCATCTTAAATGAATGCCATTGGTGAACTCGCCACGTTAGTTTCGTGGAACCAACAAATGACATCGAAGGATGTGCACGTAGCAAGAGTGAGAGTGGTGCTTCAAAGGCTGGAAAAGTCTTTGGAGGAAATCCAAACTAACATCTTACAATACCAAGAGTTCATTCGCCAATAGAAGATTTTGTTTTTTCGGGGGCAAAGATGCCAATATTTTGAAATATTGGCAATAAAATCCAAAACTTGGTATTCTTCATTGAAATAATTTTTACTTTCATTGCCTATTTCTAAATGTTCGTTCACAACAATATAAGATTTTATTTTTTGGGCAAAAATGCCAATATTTTGAAATAACACAATGAATGATTACAAATATTTTTTGATGAATATGTGAGTTTATTCATGGAAGAATAAGAGAATGTAAAAACTTAGGATATACTTTAGTATTTCAATTCATCTAAAAGAAAATATAATTTGAAATTCTCCTTATAATACAATAAAATATTCGCTTGAGAGAATTTAATGTTCCTAAATATAGATGCTCTTCCATAAACTATTTTCTTAATTTTAGCCAATAAATATTTAAATACTCCAATATTTAAAATTTTAAGTTGCTAACAAAGGGAAAAAAATATTAACCATTTCAGCTTGTAATTCTAACATAATAGGCTATAGCATACAGGTGTGGAAAGCTCAAGATCATTTACTTTTTTCACAAAAAACATAAGAGGAATTCATGTGTTTAATGCGTGATTCAATGGAAAAAAGCCGGTCTTTCATCCCAATTTATGACGCAACGGCTATGAAATGAATCTTCTTACCACCTAAACAACATCTTTAAATATGTTACACCTGATTTTTATTGTATGAGTTTATTTTGATGGTTAGGGTGGTTGAATCAATAAGAAATAATATCTCATCCTTTTGGTTTGTTTGCATGTGAATGGCATTATAGTAGATAGGCGAGATTAAATGCGATTATTTATTTGACCAATCAATGCAAAAGGAAGGTTAGGGTGGTTGAATCAATAAGAAATAATATCTCATCCTTTTTGTTTGTTTTCATGTGGATGGCATTATAGTAGATAGGCGAGATTAAATGCGATTGTATATCTGACCAATCAATGCAAAAGGAAGGTTAGGTTGGTTGAATTAATAAGAAATAATATCTTATCCTTTTTGTTTGTTTGCGTGATGGGTGGTATTATAGCATATAGGTGAAAGAACGAAAAGAAAGAGAGAGAACAAAAATTTGTGAAATTTCTTAAATTAATTTTTTTCAATAATCACAGAAATAGATTTGTATATCTATATATAGATGAAAAAAAATTACAATTGAAAACAATCTATAAAACTAAATAAAATCAAATCTATACAAAATCAAATCAAATCAAACGAAGATAATTTTCTGGTTGTAGTACAAATAGATTTTGGAGAGATTTTCATTCCATGATGATTAGAGCTGATGTGTCACCTCATGCTGACGTGATTGATGTACTTGTGACATTTTTAACACAAACAGTAGGGAGATTAAAGGATATTATTTTTCTGATCAATCAATGCAAAAGGAAGGAAGGAGAACCGAAGGAACGGTGGGGGCACTATTGTACACTTTTAGAGTGGACTTCTTTTCATACCTAAAGTGATGGCTTCGATTGTCTGTTCCATGTTTTATAGTCATGATAATTTTAATGTTATAATCAAGTCTTCGTCTTTGATTATAATAATATCTAGACCTGGAACTTTTTGAAGGATTGGATTGACCAAAAAGATTTTGAATATCCCCAATGCCCGAGATTTGGATGATCTCAACAAAAAAAAAAAAAAAAAAAAGTTACTAATATCATAAAATTATTATGAATTGTAAAAAGATTATTAATTGGAGAGATTATATGATAAGAGAAGGATATATTACTTGAAAAAGAAAGAAAGAAAAGGAACTTCCCTGTTTAGGAAAAGCCAGTGGATTCTTCGCAGCTATCATTCAAGCAGTCTACAGTCGCTCTTGCACGTTGCTTTTCTTATGCGAATCAGGGTCACCTGAGCGCGTTGGAAGGCCACCTGCGGACAGCCGAGATCCCACTGGTTCAGAATCTCCAGTTAAGTGAGAAGAAAACTCACCAGTCTCGACGCCTGTGAATCATGCATGTCCTTGGGATTTTTTTTTTTTGTTGGTATATTATGTATAACATTTTTACAATAACAAATCTTCTTATTATAGAAGAATTTAACACAACTTAGAAAGGATTTTTATTTACATGTTTATTTATATACTTCAATATAATCTATATATGAAGGCATATGAATTAGAAGCGCTCAAAATGAAGGATATCATATTCCTTGAATATGATATCCAGGGGATCAGCATCGGCATCTGCTGTAAGGGAAGCGTTGAAGTTGCTAAGAAGAGTAAAAAGACCAGCTTTGACAGAGAATAGTGCTTTGGAGCTATCAAAGTTGCCGTACGAAGCCGGATAGAAGTATAACCGAATGAATTTTAGGCCGGGTGTGAACTGGAACGTGTAGGTGAATGCGGAGGTAGAGAACCGAGCCGTGGCATATGGCACTTTATCAGCATAGGGGGATTGGAGAACAACTATGGCAGTTAGACGTGCTTGGCTTTGTGATTGTTCAAGACGGGAAAATCTCGAGTCAACATCTCCAATCCAGGTCCGACCGTCTAGTGCAGTCGAGTTGCCAGAGGAGCCACAGTTGAGGGGAATATTTTCGACGGGTATGTAAGGAGACAGGGAACCACCAGCGACGGCGCTGGTCAGGAGGTACAGGCAGAAGGCTAGGAAGAGAGGCGTAAGATGCTAAGAAATAGGAGCTCCCTTGCGCAACGCCTCTGAAACAAATCAACATTGGCTTAGAAGTTAAATTGGACGGTTTTTACGGAGTTTACAAGATTTGTAATAAGAAAATGATTTTGTCCTTCTGACTCTTACTGCAGACTTAAAAGACTTCTATTTCGATTTCGTTCTTTGTATTTTAATATCTGAAATAATTGACAGATCATTTATATACCCTTTTATCAAATTGGTTCATTTATCCTTATAATAATATAGATTTGATTTATCAAAATTAAACAAAATATAATAAATTCTTTTGTGCATAAACAAATTAAGAACATGTGTTTTAACGAAAATGTGCTGGTTTACTTATATGCAATCAGAGATTACAAAGAACGAAATTATCTTTTAATAAGATTTTTTATGGATTTTAAAATGCCATTACAGATTGTTATATATTCTGAACCAAAATAATAATTACCTAACTTGCAAATCTTTGGGGATAAAATTCCAAGTACTATATTCACCTTATGTCTGTACCGTACTTGAACTTGCCATGTCAGTTTCATCGCCTTTACGTCGTACCGTCACTTCGAAGGGGATTAGTCTAACATATAGAGAAATGGACACATAGTTTCTGACTTCTAGAGGCGTTTCGAAGGCTGGAAAAATCTTCAGAGGAAGTCCAAAGCAACATCGTGACTAGTCGAAACGCGTGATCAGTCTGCCCGTGAAGAAAAAGAAAAGGAGTCGCGTCTTCTTCGGGTAGAAAAGTCTCACTGCTGACATTCACTGTAGTGTCAAGCGAATCTGATGGCTGCAATTTGTCCTGAAATAGTTGGAAAGAATCATCCATCGAAAAGTCTGAAAAATTTGCTGGTCACGCATATGTTTCAGGAATGATAATATTTCAGCTTCTGGGAAAGCTTTTCCAGAGTGGGAGAAGTAGCATCAGAATGTGATCTTTTGTCATGTTTTTTTAGTTTGCTTCTAAAGAGAGAATCTATCTTTGACAAATTGCTGCGGCTTAAGTTCATTTTACAATTGAGGAAAAATAAATAAATTCAAATAAATTAAGGAAAATGTACCAAAAGTTTATTTGTCCAAGCAAAGAGATAAGCTTATCTCTTACTCACTAGATATTTTGTCCTAAGAGAAATCCTACTAGTTATTCAAATGAAAATTTTGAGAGTATTTGTTGCAAAGATTATTTAAATTTATAAGACTTGATGATTCTTTTATAATTGTTGTCTGTATGTATAAGTTAAAAACAAGCTTTTTTATTAAAAAAATATAGGATTCTCTTTTTTATTTAACCAATAATATTGACTAAGCAAAGAATCATCTTTTCCCAAAAAAAGGAGTCCTCTTTCATAAAGTGAAAATTATCTATCTTTTAACAAAATTTCTGATCATTTCTTTAGATTTTGACTATAGAACTCTTTTTTTTAAAAGAAAAAAATAATGACCATTTTATGAGGGTACAAAAACATATATTAGACATTCTTGTTAGTTGATAATATTAAGATATTCTTCTTCATCAAGAGATAGCAACCTAACATAAGATTTTTACATCATCAACTAAAAGTGAAAGCTCAAAGCCTAAATTATGTCGTTTCCATTTTCTTGAACACTTTTTCTACTTCTTTGATTTGGCTTTTAATACAAATATGGTTGATTAGTATTATGCTCACAAATATAGTTGATTACTTTTGTTTAATTTTGTTCTTACTTTTTAAGGGAAAGTATTAGATATTTTTATTTTCTTAGCAAAAATAAAGAGAGTAGTATGAGAAAGAGTTTCTTTGTTTAAAAATATAAAACCCTCTCAAAGAAATGTAATTTTGAGTGAAATTTATAGGCTTCCAACCACAATCTTTTCATAGATATAGTGCTTTTTATAATGTTGAGGTATGCCCATATACTTTTGTACTTTAATATTTATTAATTAAGTTTACATTTCCACAAAAAGAAGTATATTTTTTTAATCTCAAATTGCACATGATAGTTATTTGTTTATAACAATTACCCTATCAATTAAAAAAGTTAACATTTTCTCATGCCTCAAGTGGTGGCTAGTCCTCTAAAAACATTAAAGAAAATAATATATAACTCACATAAATATAGTCTCTTATAAAACATAAAAAAAAACATGAAATTCACATCATTATGGTTAAGTTACATCCTATCCTTAACAAAAGAAACCTAGAACATAATGAAGAAAACAAAAGTAATAATAATAACTAAACCAAACAAGAATAAAAAACAAGAATGGAGCACGAAGACCACGGCGCACGATCTGACTTGCGTATAAGGCTGACGTGGATTGATTTTCTGACTTGGCACGCCTCATGTTGATGAAGTGCTGAGTTGTTTGTCTAATCAGGCATGATAAGGTGGCATTGATGACGTGGTGAGCTAACTGGTTATTGGGCTTTAGTACGTATAAATAGTCATCATTGGTTCATTAATAATATTAACATGCTATTTAAGTATGTGACAAGAATTACCGTTCTTCTTGTCAGCTTTCATGAGAAGAATTATGTATTGCTCTCTAAAGAAGAATTATTTGGGTTATTCATCTGGTACAAGGCTGATTTGTTATACATGAGAAAAGCTAGTTGGTAAATCGTGGTAATATGAATCAAGTCGACTCTAACGATTCTTTCAAAACGAGAAGTTCCGGATACAACCCATTACTGGTTTGGATGGCTCATATTAGTGCAGATTTTGAGGATCAATTCTCCAGTTTTGTACACCTCCACTTCTGGAATAAGAAGGAGATAATGTATGTTTTAAAAAGGAGAAATTATGCTGTTAAGCATGGTAGATGGATTATTGAAGATGGAAGATGCTCATTTTGGAAGGACAATTGGCTTAGGCAACCCCTCTGGTATCCTTTATACCCACAACATGATATAATAGCTAGAAAAGTTCTCCATAATCAGGATTTTGTAAGAGGACATCTGTCCAATGAGCGGCAACATCAAGCTAACAAGATTGTTTGAAATCAAGAGCTGGATCAACTAGTTTGTGACTTAAGCTCCTTCGGTAAATTTTCATCATCCTTGGTGTATTATGATCGAAGAATGAAGAAGAATAAAGTGGTATGGGGCAAGTTTTTGTGGAATAAGGTCATAGCTCCAAACATTGGTCTATTTATGTGGAAGCTCATTCATAATAGAATCCTTGTGGAATGCAATATGCAAAGGAGGGAAATACAAATAGCTTCTAAGTATTATTGTTGCGAGAAGGCTCAAAAGGAGACTATAGATAATTTATTTATGCATAGCACAATGGCACAATAGATTTGGAGGACTTTTGGGGACATACTTCAAGTACCTGTTCAGTTTCATTCTATTTGTAATATGGTTTCTTCGTTGTATTTAGAGGCCTCATGGCATAATTAGAGGTGAGCTATTATTGCCATCTTAGGAGGTGTTATTGTGAGAAGCATTTGGCTGGCCAAGAATTTAGCAAAACATAATGAAGTTATATAAACTCTTTTAATTGACATTAGGTAACCTACAATTCATGTAGGAAGTAGAGCCTCCTTAGTCCTTTGCAAAAAGAATAGGGTGTGTGGAAGTAAGGGCTTGTTAATTGTTCTCTCTTCTCACCTTACCTCTACAGAAATCCAAGAAATATGGTTAGAGTTACATTTGTGCCCTCATCATTTCTTTCTCCCTCCTTTTACCCCTATACCTAAACTAAGTTTGTATGAATCACATTGAACCAATTTGTTTTTTGTGTTTACAATTAGTGTTGAATCAATTAAGGGAAGTCTCTAATGATTTTAAACTCACAATTATGCATAAATAGATAAAAGATTAAAATGAGAGGGAAAAATTACATTCAACTTTCAATTTTGTTGTGGCTATAACTACATTTGAGAAAATAAAAAGGTTTAGCAGGCAACAAACCAACAAAAACTTCTTATGATCAAGTTGAAATTTAGGTCCCACGATGTTGTTAAGAAGGAATTTGAAAACAACAAAGGAAAAAGAAAAGCAAAAGGCTTCCATCAAATGGGGCACCGAGGGACATTTCAATGTCAAAATTTACTACGTTTTACTGTTATGCTAAAAACTTTGATTTTTTTTAAAAATTTATTTTACTTTTTAGAAAAAGTTAGGCAAAGACAACAAGAAAAGCTAGCATAGACATTTTACATGAAAGAGACTTCAACTGTTAGTTACTCTACTGAACTACTAGTAAATTGTTAGACTTAATATTTATTATAACCCAATCAAAGCTATCAAAACCTCCAATATAATACTGTTAGTCTTTTTGATATGTTATTCCATCTAAAATAATATATGATGTTGATTTAATCCATATCATACTTTGGGTGTGCCTAGTCCAAACAAAAAAGACTATGTTTACACGACAAATGGACCAGGGAGGGACGTCCAGCCGACAGGATGGGAATAAAATTTTGGTCACAATCGAACTTAAATTAAAAGATTTGGGGGAATCTTAACGGTTCTAGATCCCATTCACAAGCAAACATCAAAAGATCCAAACAGAAACGGAAGTGTTGGGAGTGGGAGAGTTACAACTCCACTTTCAGACCAACAACTCCCAACCACCAAGAAGTCGGAAGCCGAGGGATTAAAGAATTCTGGTTCGAACCCAAAAGGCTAGCCAAACGACAAATACAGTGCCTGGTTTCTTGCGTGATTCGGAAGAGTACCAGATTCCTCGAGGCAAGAACACACCAGTCCCACTTGACCCGTTTCCTGAATCACTTCCCAGGAAAAAAGCCTTTGAAGTTGGCTCCTATACTGAACAAAAATTAGCACCTTGGATAGAGTTCTTTGACAATCTTAAAGCCCAATACTTGATGTATCACTGTTTTTGTAACCCAGTGACAAAAACAGTGAGTCCATACCTCAACGGGAAAATAGTTCCCGAGAAGCCTATAAAAGATCCATATACAATGGAATGTGGGGATTTATTCTTACTTTCTATATTTAGTTTTCTCTTACTTCCACATAACTTGTTTATGGCTTGATTAACCACAACTACAAGTTTTAAGAATCTTAAGTAGCTAAATAACATGAGGAATATTTTGAAATAACATGAGGAATGATTACAAAGTTTCCAGTATTTAAAAGTTTAAGTAGCTAAAGTAAAGGGGAAAATACTGACCATTTTCAGCCAATAATTCTGATATAATATACTATAGCAAATCGGTGCGGAGAGCTCTGAAGATCATTTCAAATTTTTACGAAAAAATTGGAGGAATTCACGTGAATGCTTTGATTCAAAGCAAAAATCCGCGTCTTTCTTCCCAATTTATGACACAACTTTCCAATAAAGGCGGGTATGAAATGAATCTTTTTACCATCTAAACAACACGTTCAAGTATGTTAGACCTGCTTTTTTTGTGTGAGATCATTTTGATGGCTAGGGTGGTTGAATCCATAAGAAATAATATCTCATCCTTTTTGTTTACATGATGTATGACAACTATAGTAGGAAGAGGAGATTAAAGGAATTTTTTTTTTTTTAATCAATCAAGATAAAAGGAAGGAAGGAGAATGGAAGGAATGGTGGGGCACAACTACATACTTTTAGAGTGAATTTCTTTTCGTCTAAAGTAATGGGTCCAATTGTCTCTTCCATGTTTCGTATTGATGATAATTATAGTGTTACAATCAAGTCTTCGACTTTGATAATAAGATAATCTAACCTTGAAAGTTTTTGAACACTTGGATTGACCAAAAGGATTTTGCACATCCAAAATGACAAAGACATTAGATGATCTCAAAAAAAGTTACCAATGCGAGAAAATTACTATGGATTGTGAATTCAAAATCCCATTTTTTAAGGGAAAAAGCTTACTGGTGGTAGAGATTATATGGTAAGAGAAGGGTAGATGACTTGAAAATCATAAATTGATAGAGAATTTTGGTACTTAGTACTTTAAATTTTTGCGATTTAGACTTTTATAAAAACACTACATTACCTTAATAATTAATCCCCAACTTAGCTAATAAGAAAGACCTGCTTAATGAGTAATTTTATTTTATTTTATTGCTTTTTAATGATAGTGATCGGCAATTCTTTTTTCAAGTAAGGTGGACTCTTCTCATTTATCAAAGTAGCCTACAGTCAGTTCTTGCACTTTAAATTCGTCGTTCTTCCTATTAGGTTCGGATGATTGAGGATATACGTTCGAAGCTGAAAGCATACGAAGATTCTGGGTAGACTTAATGCAGAGGCGTTATTCCGATAGTTTTCGAGGGACAAAGTTGATGAGACATAGACTATAAATTTCAGTACCTCCTCGTTACCTATCCCCTTGTCTATAGTCTTTGGGAGAAACTGGAGCTTATTCAATAATCCTCCAATGTTAGAAAGAGTATATAAACGTTTCCTCAACTTCCTTTCTCCCTAGAACAAACCATTAAATTATCTATTGCATAATTAATGTTAGAATATTAATTCTATTTTAAAAGTTGACTTAATTGTAGGGTTTTTTCTTTCATACATAAAAAATTCTCAAGTAAAATTTAAACAACGTAGTAATTTAATTTTTAGTACACTCTTATGAGTATGGGCTTCATTTTTATTTTTTGATAATTTAGGCTATTGCATACATGGAAGGATATGGAGGTATGAAAAGCTCATGATATCTTGGATTCAATGCCTCATTCTCCCAAACTTCCTTTTACTTATCAAAGAAAGGTTTTTTTTTTTCTCCCAAAAATTTCTTAAATAAGATTTAGAAAATTTTGAAACTTTCATAAACTCATTCTTAGTTCACTCTCTTCAAAAAAATATAAGTTATAAGCTTCATGTAAATGCATTGTATTTTTGACCTTATTTACAATACCATGTCAAAAAAGCATATTTATACCTAAAAGTGAATTACTGAGTAAGGATCCTATGCTAGAACGGATGATCCCTAAAAGTCATGTTTCATAACGCAAACCACAGCCGTCCTTCACCACAATAAAATAGATTCTCAATGACACTCGAAACAGCCATTAAAATCCTATTAACTGCCATTACAAAGGTTCACTGCTAGTATAGCCATCTCTCGGTAGAAGGCTGTCACGAGAATTCCTTTATGACAGAATAAGAGTTACCGCAAAAAATGGATTGGAGTTGTGGTTTTTGTCGCCACCATTTCCCAATTTTGTGATGGTCACTAACTACCACTAAAAGGTGCTTAGTGACCACCAGTTCTTTTGTACTAGATTTATCAGCCGCCGTAAGATGATCAATATCGTGACATTCTCCAACTTCCATTACGCATACATCACAAAGAGGACTAAACATGCATTAATGTTTGCATATTAATATAACAAACCAAACTTAATCTTTCAAAAATAGAAGATTTACACATCTCATATAAAAACAAGTTAAGAACTAGAGAGGGTCTTGAATCTTGCTTTATAGTGACCAGTAAATAGATATATGAGGTTCTTATTTCATGTTTACATATGTTTCAGATACTAATTGAGTAATAGAGTTATTTAAGTTTCTCAATTTGAATCCTATCATTCCCATTATCTATAGGAAAAGAGAGGAGAAAAAAAAAAAAAGCTTAAGGTAAAATTATACATGTTTTAGCGCAACATCAAAATTACAAAAATAAAAGTATAGAATAAATTTAGAAAATCTTAATGCGTTTTATATATTTTGCATGCAAAGTCACGCAGTTTTGTGATGAAAGGTTTATTACCGGCAGGCAACGTCATTCGGGAGCGTCCATTACCAGTACTGGTACTCCTTTTTGACTGTCTTCTTTCATTGATCCTTGGCTCTCAACGAACAATGTCCCAGAGAACATCACTTTGCCAGAATCTAGACTAATGTTAGCAGAACTGTGCTCGCCGGCGCTCATTTTGGTGACTCCGGTATTACTAGTACTAAACGTATCTTCACTATCATCATCTGTGGACATGAGCAAGAGATCTTCATCATCGTCCAAGTCTGCGGTTTCAGACAATTCAAGCGCTATGTCTTCGCCTGCACTCTCTTGCAATTGTAACGCAAACTCAAGGCAACTCACCACATAATTCATCGATGGCCGTTTGGTTCCATTTTCAAACAAACATCTCACCGCTATCTCGACAAATTTCTTCAAGCATCGCGGCGCTATTTGACCCTCCAAGGCCAGATCAACCATTTGCTTAACCTTCCCGTTGCGGTAGTTTTCTCGCACCCACCTTGCCAGGCCCACTGGTGTCTCTTCAGTGCGAATAATGGGTGGTCTTGCACATAACACTTCACACAAAACTACACCAAATGAATACACATCATACTTATCACTCAAATGTTGGCGTCTATAGTACTCCGGATCCAAGTACCCAAAGCTACCTTTGACTCCTGTACTGACGTGGGACCTAGAAATGCCGGTTGGCCCGACTTTGGACAATCCAAAATCAGACATCTTTGCCACCCATTTCTCATCCAATAATATATTTGTTGTTTTCACGTCACGATGAATGATCGGTTTCTTAGCACTCGTATGAAGGTAGTCCAACCCACGCGCTGCGCCGATACAGATCTCTAGCCGCTGCTTCCAAGTAAGAGGGGGATTATCGGTGTCATACAAATGTTCACGGAGGGTTCCACGGACCATGTAGTCGTAGACAAGGATCATTTCGCCTCCATCGTTGCAGTATCCAACAAGAGAAACAAGATTGAGGTGGCGAAGCCGAGAGAGCATCTTGATCTCTGTTTCAAACTCGTGGACCCCCTGTTGGGAACCTGATTTCAACCGCTTTATAGCAACTGAATTGGCCCCACCATCGATGTAACCCTTGTATACGGTACCGAAGCCTCCCCCACCAACAACGAGAATATTGTCAAAGTTGTTGGTGGCCGCCCAGATCTCCGCCAATGTAAAGCCACGGCACAGTGAGCGTGGAAGAGATGCCTTGTGGGTCGTCGTTGACTTGGCCTTAGAGAGAGAAAATGCACCCCACCAAGACGTCCCATCCCCAGACCCGGAATCCTTCGCTCCCTTGTGCCGCCGGTAAATCAACAACGCGAGGAAGCATAGCATGACAAAGCCGGAAACACCACCAACACAGGCAACGATTGTTGTTGTGCTTTTCTTCCGCTTCTTTGGCGATCCCGGTGGCACAACTATTGGAGGGTTCGGCAGAAGTGGATCTGGATTGGATCCGGCGAGATTGCCATCGGAGTCGCTTACCTTAAAGATTTCAACACCGTTCAGGATTGCATCAGTGTAAAGAGTCTGCCAGTCTTGCGGGTTTGCTCCAAGAGCGATAGAGAGGTTCGTTTTCTTCTGGCCTTCTCTGCCAATCATCGAAACAACATAGTCTCTGTATACCGGCACGCCACTTCCACCACTCCAAGATATCACATCGGCTTCTCCACCCGTAGTTTGATTTGCTATAAAAATCAGGAACACTCTCTGGCTTGGCTGAATAATCTGTGCTTCAAACTCGCAGAAGTGTAGCCTGACAAGATACACAAACTTGGAATCTACGGAGAACTCCCAGGTAAGATTGTAGCTCTTGTTGATGGTTTTGTTGTTTCCCATGGTGATGGCAGTGCGATAGATGTCTTCCGGTGCTGTGTATGCAGGTGTCTCCTTTGTATAGCTTAGTTCAATTGTTGTGTTAGCTTGTATAAAACTTGTTCTAGATATTGTCAAGTAGTTGTTATCCGGAGTCCAGCTCCGGAACAAGCCAGTGTCTTCAATAGGTGAGATGAAGCGGCCTCCAACGTTCACTCTGTGAACCATCTCGAGAGCAGTATTGTTGCTGATGTCGAAGCCGTACGGGACCTGCAAGCCAAGAAGAGGAACCTCTTGATCGTAGGATGGTGTGTAGTAGAGATTGGTAGGCATCGACAAGATTTCAATTCCATTGATGAAGGCATATGAATTAGAAGCGCTTGGAGTGAAGGTTATATTCAACCTCTGACCCTCCTCGATGTTAACACAGTATTCCTTGAATATGATATCCTGGGGATCAGCACGGGCATCTGCTGTAAGGGAAGCGTTGAAGTTGCTAAGAAGAGTAAAAAGACCAGCTTTGACAGAGAATAGGGCTTTGGAGAGGGCAAAGTTGCCGTACGAAGCCGGATAGAAGTATAACCGAATGAATTTTTGGCCGGGTGTGACATGGAAAGTGTAGGTGAAGGCGGAAGAAGAAAGCCGAGCGGTGGCGTGGGGTACTGGGTCAGCAGAGGAGGATCTTTGAACAGCGTCGGCGGTTAGAGATGGCTGATTCTGTGATTGTTGAAGAGGGGAGAATCTGGAGTCAACGTCTCCAATCCAGGTCCGACCGTCAAGTGCAGTCGAGTTGCCAGAGGAGCCACAGTTGAGGGGAATATTTTCAAGGGGTATGTAAAGAGACAGCGAACCACCGGCGATTAGAAGGTACAGCAAGAAGGCTAGGAAGAGAGGCGTAAGATGAGGCAAGACGGGTATTCCACTTCGGTTCCTCATTGGAGCTCTGAGGGAGAGACACAGAGAGAATCTGCTCTTATAGTATCAAGTTCGTTGAGCGGTATTGTCCAGCAGAAAATAATACGACCTAGGTGACGTACATAGTATTAGATGTTCAAATTTGACAACAAGGTTCTTTGAATTTAATAAATGCTAAGAAGTAGGAGCTCCCACACGCCCCTGAAACAGATCAACGTCTGCTTAGAAGTTAAATTGGACGGTTTTCACAGCAGTTTACAACATTTGGTATAAGAAAATGATTTTGTCCTTCTAACTCTTACCACAGACTTAAAGACTACTGTTTCGATTTCGTTCTTTGTATTTTAATATCTGAAATAATTGGCAGCTCATTTATATACCCTTTTATCAAATTGGTTCATTTATCCTTATAATAATATCGATTTGGTTTATCAAAATTAAACAAAATATAATAAATTCTTTGGCGCACAAACAAATTCAGAACATGTGTTCTGACAAAAATGTGCTGGTTTACTTATATGTCATCAGAGATTGCAAAGAACGAAATTATCTTTTAATAAGATTTTTTATGAATTTTAAAATGTCATAACAGATTGTTATATATTCCGAAGCAAAATAATAATTACCTAACTTGCAAATCTTTGGGGATAAAATTTCCAAGTACTATATTCACCTTAAATCTGTACCACACTTGAACTTGCCATGTCAGTTTCGTGGCTTTTACGTCGTATCGTCACTTCGAAGGGTATCAGTCTTAACAGACACAGGAATGGACAGATAGTTTCTGACTTCTAGTGAGGAAAAAGCTAGGACTGTAGTGGCGTTTCGATGGCTGGAAAAATCTTCGGAGGAAATCCAAAGTAATATCGTGATTAGTCGAAACGCGTGATCAGTCTGCCTCGGAAGAAACAGAAAAGGAGTCGTCTTCTTCGGGTAGAAAAGTCTCACTGCCGTGGTGCTGGTGCTAACGTTGACTGTACTGTCAAGCGAATTTGATGGCTGCAATTTGTCCTGTAATAGTTGGACTGAATCATACATTGAAAAGTTTGAAAAATTTGCCGGTCAAGCATGTGTTTCAGGAATGATAATGTGTCTGCTTCTGGGGAAGCTTTTCCAGAGTAGGAGAAGCAGCGTTAGAATGTTATCATTTGTCATGTTTTTTTAGTTTGCTTCTGAAGAGAGAATCTATCATTGAAGAATTGCTATGGTTTATGTTCATTTTACAATTGAGAAAAAAATAATTGAGGGACAATGTACCAAAAGTTTATTTGTCCAAGCAAAGAGATAAACTTATTCACTCACAGACTAGATATTTTGTCCTAAGAGATATCCTACTAGATATTCTAATGAAATTTTGGATAGTATTTGCTACAAAGATGGAATAAATTCATAAGGCTTGATAATTCTTTTAACCAATATATTAATTGAGTAAAGAATCATCTTTTCCAAAAAGACGAATCTTCTTTCATGAAGTGAAAATTATCCATCTTTTAACAAAATTTCTAAACATTTCTTTAGAATTTGACTATAGAACTCTCTTTTTTTAAGAAACAATTAATGACCATTTTACAAGAGTACAAAAATATATATTAGACATTCTTGTTAGTTGATAACATTAAGATATTCTTCTTCATCAAGAGATTTTAACCCATTAATGTTACATAAGGTTTTTACATCATCAACTAAAAGTGAAAACTCATATCCTAAATTATGTCATTTCCATTTTCTTGAACACTTTTTCTACTTCTTTGATCTGACTTTTAGTAAAAACATAGTTGATTAGTATTATGGTCACAAATAAACTTGTACCATCACTTATCATAAGTAATTTTGTTCTTTCCCTTAATTCTGACTTATCAAAATAATCATAATTTTTAAATTCTTTATCTTCTTTAACTTTTGCTTCCTAAGTTTACTATAGTTGGAAGAATTCTTATTGAATTCTATTAAAGGTTTGCCATTCCTCATTCTTGAGACTTTTATTAGATAACACAATATTTTCTTAATCTTTGATACATTTGTTTTTCATTAATTAGTCAAAAGGGTTGAAAAATTACTTGATTAGTAATTCTACATTCAATGTCTTCCACATAACATCATCATGGTTGATTATGACTATAAGCTTTGGGATTTGTATGACTTCCCCTTAGAAGTTTGTTTGACAACTTTTCTTTATTTTTATCCTCAAGATAATTTAGTAGTTTTTTTCTAGGACGTCATGGTTGTTTTAAAAGTGAGCTTTCGATCTCTTCGTAGGAAAGATCAATAAAATTGGTATATATATATTCATTAGGCTATTTTGGGTTCATTACTATAGAACGTACTTTGTTTGTTTAGCCTTGATGTTTGTTTGGCTAACTTTCTCCAAGAAGACTTGTACACGGTCTAAAGTTCTTTTTTTTTTTTATAGCTATTTTACAATCTTTTGAATAATTTTAAATATAAAATGATTTCTTCAACCCATGAGTTAACGTTTAGGTTAAATTTTAAATTTTTTAAAATGATATCAACGCCTAGATTAATCTAATTTAGTCCTAAATTTAGGCTAATCACATTGAGAAGATTCATGTTTTGAAAAATTTTTAGATATACCTCTAGCCTAAGATATGTTGGATGTCTGAAAAATATTGAGGATAAAAGTTTTACATCCAAAAGATATCATTACTAAATAATACTTAAATATTATACTTCTAAGAGTAAAATGATAGTTATGTAATAGGGTAAAACATAAATTAATTAATTTGGAAAGACTTCCTTAAACTAAAGCCCATTTACAAGGACTTATGACCATTTAATGAAGAAGTGGAATGGTATAATTTAACTTGGACTAGTAATATTACCAAACATAATTTTATTAGATAATTAATTTGTCAACATTAACTTTTTTACAGCAAAAATAATTGTACAATGATTCCTTTTAATTAACTTATATTATGATTTTTGAATGTACATGGATAATGATAATTTGAAAGATTATCTAAGTTTAGAATAAAATCTGATATCATGTTAGAAGATAGAATGAAGAATTGTCAAGGATGATCGTTATATAAAGGAAGAAATTTAGTTGCAAAACTTCTTAAGATATCTTCTTAAGCTTGCATTTATTATATGTGGATTGAATGCAATAAAAGATGATTTCATAATAAAACAATTAACATCCCAATCCTATTAGCAAAAGTAAGAAAAATTATATAAAAGAGAGTTTCTTTATTTTAAAATATAAAATTCTCATAAGGTAATATCATTTTAAGTGAGATTTAGAGGTTTTCAACTTCTCTCTTTTTGTAGTTTTTATAATTCTTAATGTTCGGACATGTATTTCTATATATTAATTTTTACTAATGCAAACTTATATTTCTATCAAAATAATAATAATAAATAAAATGGTAAAATTGTAGTTAAGTAAAATGGTAAAATTATAACTACGGTTTTTCTCTTTCAAACGTAAAATGGTAGTAAAATCCTAAGCAACGGAAGGGTAAAATGATAATTATGTGAAATGATAAATGACTTCGAGGGGTGAAGCTTGCAGCAGTCCACTGGGGGTAAGAGTCTAGAAGGTAAGGAAATGGAGAGAGACTTTGACTTCGGTGTGGACTTGGCAGGAGTGGTGCTTCTAAGGCTGGAAAAGTCTTTGATGGAAATGCACGACTCTCACAGCAGTGGTGCCGATGCTCCCGTTCACTTTTCTCCTTAATGGCTGTAATCTGTCGTTTAATAGTTGGAAGGAATCATCGCTTGAAAAGTTTGGGAAATACATGTTTCTGGAATGGTAATTTGTCAGCTTCTGGGGGAAGCTTTTCGAGAGCGTACATAGATTTTAGTCTTTGATTATGTGCATATTATCTAGAGTTTATAGCTGTAAAGCGAGTGGCTGACATAGAATTTGGTCAATGGTGGAAAGAGTTGTTCAGAGAGTGTGAGAAGCAGCTTCAAGATGTGATCTTTTGCCTTCTTTTTTTTTTTCCGTCCTCCAGAGAGAATTTATCCTGGACGAATTGTTTTTTGAATTGGAGAAAAAAATTAAATTCAAATAAAATTAAAGACAATATACCGAAGGTTCATTCGCCAATAAGAATGCCAATATTTTGAAATATTGGCAATAAAAAGCAAAACTTGATAATCTTCATCTGAAATATTTTTTTTTTATTTTATTGTCTATTTCTCAATGTTCGTTCATAACGACAGAAGATTATTTTCTAATATAATTCTTATCATGCTCTCTTGAAAACTTATTCGTTGTATAAGCTTCATGTTAAGGTATTGCAATTTGAACTTTGACGCTAACACCATTGCAAAAAAAAATATTTATATCCAAAGGTCAATTTAAGAATAAGACATCTTTCTTTGATATATATCTTAAGTTTTTGTATTCTCTTAATCTTCGATAAATAAATTCACATATTCATAAATAAAAAATGTTAAAAAAATTTACTTTTTACTTAAAATCAATTTATAAAAAGAGGATATATATCATTTTAATGATAAATTATAGGTATATGGAAATGGACATAACAAGGAAAAAGTCTTTTTCCTAGCATAGGATGCCAATGGCATTCAAAATAGCCATTAAAATCCTAAAAACTGCTATTAAAAAGGTCCACCACAATTATGGTTCTCTCAGTAGAAGGTTGTCAAGAAAAGTCCTGTATGACCACAAAATAAAAGTTAGTAACAACCACAAAAAGGGGTCTTGGGTAACGAAAACTAGCACCCATGAATTCATGGTGGTTGAAACCGTGACATCACACCATGGGGGTGGTTTCTCAACCGTGGGTGGCCATTCTCTATTGTGGCGCTTGTCAACTGCCGCAACAAACTCTATCCCATCCTCCTTAATTGCCCTTTCTTATTAGATTTTTTAGCCATCACAAAATGATATATATCGTTTCTCCAGCTACCATTCAGCGTACATCACTAAGAGGACTAAACATGCACTAATCTGCAAAAATAATATGTCAAACCAAACTTAATGTTTCAAAAGTAGAAGATTTACACATCTCATACAAATACAAAGTTGACAACTAGAGAGGGTCTTGAATCTTGTTTGGTAGAGACTAATAATCCGGCCTATGAAGTTCTTATTTAATGCTTAATTACATTTTAGGTAATAGTTGAATAACAGAAGTATAAATTTATAAACCTTAGATTGTTGGCTCAGATTCTCTCCTTTTGAGTACCTATAGGGAAAAAAAAAAAATTAAACCCTTAGATAAAATTGTAAATATATTGGTGTAATATTGAAATTTCAAAAATGAAATTATCTAATAAATCTATATAAAAAAAATCTTAATGCGTTCAGTATATTTTGCATGCAAAGGCTTTATTATGCATCATAATTAAAGGCTCATTACCTGAAGACAACCTCATACAAGAACGTCCCTTTCCCCTCCTTTTTGATTATGTTCTTTCACTGGTCCTTGGCTGTCAGACAATACTACCCCAGATAATATCAGTTTGCCAAAATCCTGATTGACATCCGCAGAACTTTGCTCGCTGCAGCTCACTATGGTGACTCTAGTATTACTGCCAGCATCCTGATTGATAGTAGCAGAACTTTGCTCGCTACGGCTCACTATGGTGACCCCATTATTACTAGTACTAACTGTATCATCACTATCATCATCCGGGGACATGGGCAAGAGATCTTTATCATCGTACAAGTCTCCGGCTTCAAAGAATTCAATCCCTGTGTCTTCACCTCCACTCTCTTGCAATTGCAAGGCAATCTGAAGGTAGCTCATCACATCATTCATTGATGGCCGTTTGGTTCCATTTTCAAGCAAACATCTCAACGCAATCTCAATAAATTTCTTCAAGCAATGGGGTGCTATTTGACCCTCCAAGGCCGGATCAACCATCTGCTTAACCTTTCCACTGTGATAATTTTCTCGCACCCACCTTACCAAGCCTATAGGTGGCTCTTCGGTGCGTGGGATGGGTGGTTTTGCACACAGCACTTCACACAAAACTACTCCGAACGAAACCACGTCAGATTTGTCACTCAAATGTTGAGTGCTGTAGTACCCCGGATCCAAATATCCAAAACTACCTTTGACCAGTGTGCTGACATGAGACTCGTCGGTTGGACCCACTTTGGACAATCCAAAATCAGACACTTTTGCCACCCAATTTTCATTCAATAAAATATTTGTTGTCTTCACGTCCCGATGAATGATTAGTTTCACAGCAGTTGTATGAAGGTAGTCCAATCCACGTGCTACAACGATACAAATCTTTAGCCGCAGCTTCCAAGGAAGAGGGGGATTGTCGGTGCCATACAAATGATCACGGAGGGTTCCACGGACCATGTAATCGTAGACGATGATCATTTCACCGCCTTCGTCGCAATATCCAACAAGAGAAACGAGATTGAGGTGTCGAAGCTGGGAGAGCATTTTGATCTTTGTCTCAAACTCGTGGACCCCCTGTTGGGAACCTGATTTCAGCCGCTTGATCGCAACTGTATTGACCCCACTATCGATGTAACCTTTGTAAACAGTACCGAACCCTCCACCACCAATAATGAGAATATTATCGAAGTTGTTTGTGGCTGCGCTGACCTCAGCCAATGTGAAGTAACGGCACAAAGCGCATGGCGGAGATGACTTATGGGTCTTGGTTGACTTGGTCTCAGAGAGAGAAAAAGCACCCCACCAAGACGTCCCATCACTAGACCCGGAATCGTTGATTCCCTTACGTTGCCGGTAAATCAACAACCCGAGGATCCACAGTACAACAAAGCCAAAAACTCCACCACCAACACCGGCAACTATTGTTTTTGGGTTATTCTTCGGCTGCGATCCTGGTGGCTCGGCTATTCTATGGGTCAGCAGAACTGGGTCGGGATTGGATCCGGCGAGATTATCATCGGGTAGCTTACCTTGAAGATTTCAACACCGTTCAAGATTGCATTACTGTATTCACTATTCCAGTCTTGTGGGTTTGCTTCTAGTGCGATAGAGAGGTTCATTTTCTTTTGGCGCTCTTGGGGAAACATCGAAACAACGTAGTCTCCTTTAACCAGGACATGATTTCCACCAGCCCATTCTATCACGTCCGCTGTTTCCTCTGCGGTTTGATTTGCTATGAAAATAAGGAACAGTCTCTGGAATGGCTTTGTAATCTTTGGTTGATACTCGCAGAAGTGTAGCCTAACAAGGTACATAAACCTGGAATCGACCGGGAATTCCCACGTGAGATTGTAACTCTTGTTGATAGCTGAGTTGTTCCCCATGGTCACTGCAGTCCGTTATACATCTTCTGGTGCAGTATGTGCGGGTACCTTTGCAAACGTTAGATTAATGCCTGGGTCAGAAGGGACAACACCCATTTTAGATTGTGTCAAGTAGTTTTGGTCCGGAATCGAGGTCCGGAACATTCCAGTGTCATCAGTCGGTGAAATGAAGCTGCCTCCGACGTTCACTCTATAAACCGTCTCGAGAGCAGTGATGTTGCTGATGTCGTACGGAATTGGCGAGCCGATAAGACGCACCTCTCGATCGTCCAATGGTGCGTTGTAGAGATTGGTAGGCATTGACAAGATCTCAATTCCATTGATGAAGGCATACGAATGAGAATCGCTCGGAGTGAAGGTTATGTCCAACCGTTGTTCTTCGTCGACGTTGACACAGTATTCCCTGAATATGATATCCACGCGATCAGCATCACCTGTTGTAAGTGAAGCGTTGAAGTTGCTAAGAAGAGTAAAAAGACCAGAGCTGACAGAGAATAGGGCTTTAGAGCTATCAAAGTTGCGGTAGGAAGCCGGATAGAAGTATAACCGACTTGGAAACTAGTAGACAAACCTGAAAACAAGGAAATTATTGGCGTTAAATGGGTTTATAGAACAAAGTTAAATCCTGATGGAACAATACAAAAGTATAAAGCAAGACTAATTGATGGATATTTTATCGATCAAGGTTTCAGGAGGAGTCTAAGTGAGCCTACTAACCGAATGAATTTTCGGCCGGGTGTGACCGGGAACGTGTAGGTGAATGCAGAGTTAGAGAGCCGAGCGGTGGCATAGGGTACTTGGTCAGCATAGGGGGGTCGGGAAACAGAATCGGTGGTTAGATATATCTGGCTCTGTGATTGATCAAAAGTGAGGTAGCCGGAGTCAACGTCTCCAAACCAGGTTCGTCCGTCTAGTGCAGTCGAGTTGCCAGAGGAGCCACAGTTGCGGGGAATATTTTCGACGGGTTGTAAGGAGGCGGCGAACCACTGGCGACGGTGCTGATAAGGAGGTACAGCCAGAAGGCTAGGAAGAGCGGCGCAAGGTGTGATAAGATAGGTATTTGGCTTCGGCTCTTCATTGGGGCTCTCTGAGGAAGAGGCACAGAGAGAATCTGGTCTTATAATATCAAGTACGCGAGTAGCGTTCTTTGCAGAAAAATAAAACTGAGGTGACGTACAGAGTATCGGCCGAACAAATTTGACAACACAGTTCCTTGAATTTTATAAATGTTAAGAAATAGGAGCTACCACGCACAACGCAAGCTCAAATCTAGCCCGAAGTGAAATATCGGACCCTTCTGAAGCAAACCAACATCTACTTAGAAGTTAAATTGGATGGTTTACAGCAGTTTATAGGATTCGGTATAAGAAAATGATTTTGTCCTGACTCTTGCTACAAATCTACTAGTTCTTTTTCAATTTCATTCTTTGTATTTATATATCTGAAATTATTTAGAGATAATTTATAATCGTGTGTCTCAAATTGGTTCATTTATCCTTATCATATGGATTTGATTTTTCAAAATTAAACAAATATAACAAATTCTTTGGGACATAAAGTTTTGTGCTCATTATGTCATGTTTTTAATAAAAAAATGTTGATTTACGTATATGTCATTAAAGATTATAAAACAATGAAATTATCTTTCAATAAGATTTTTTATGGATTTTAAAATGGCATTAGATATTGTTGTATATTCTGAAAAAAAAATAATTATCTAGCTTGCAAATCTTTGGAGGTAAAATTTCCAAGTACGATATTCCCCTTAAATCTGGACCATACATGAACTCCCCTTGTCAGTTTCGTGGTTGCGAAGGATCTTATGGAGGTATTAGTCTATGGGACACAAGAATGAAGAGATAGTTTGATTTGTTGGTAAGGAAAGCGTTAGGGCTGTGGACGTAGAAGAAGTGGCGTTTCTCTAGAAAAATCTGCGGAGGAAATCCAAACTAACATCACATGATTAGTCTGCCTTGGAAGAAACAAAAAAAGAATTATCTTCTTCGGGCAGAAAAGTCCCGCTGCCGAGGTGCTGATGCAAACGCTCACAGTGCTTCCAAGCAAATCTCAAGGTCTGCAATTTGTCCAGTAATGGTTGGAAAGAATCCTTGCTCGAAAAGTTTGACAAATTTTCCTTTCAAGTATGTGTTTCAGGAATGATAATTTGTCAGCTTCTCTGGATGCTTTTCAAGAGCAATAAAGATTTTAGTTTTTGATGTATGTACATTATCAATTGGAGTTTTGCCCTTCGTCATTCTTAGAGTTTTATTAGATAACATAATTTTTTTTTTTTTGATCTTTGATACAATTATTTTTTTATTGATTAGTTATAAGGGTTTGAAAAATTATTGGATTAGTAATTTTACATTCAGTCTTCCATATAACATCATTGTGGTTGATGATGACTATGAGATTTGGGATTTGGATAACTTTCCTTTTAGAACTTTGTTTGACACGTTTTCTTTGTTTTTATCCTCAAGATATTCACAAACATTATAATGTAGTAGTTTTTTTTTTTTTTTTCTGGGAGAAGTTAATCTTATGTTTCTTTTAAAAATTAAGCTGTCAATATCATCGTAGAAAATATCAATAGATTGATAAAAGTGATTTAGTCCTAAAAATTTTCATTAGGCTATTTTGAGATCATTAGTATAAAATGTTTTAGTTTGTTTAGCCTTAATGTTTGTTTGGCCAACTTTTTGGGAAGAAGTCTTATAAATTATCTAACTATTCTTTTTGGTTGGTTAGTTGAGGTTCCTATTGAAAATAAAAGTCTTACATATAAAAGATATAATTATCAAATAATGTTTAAATATTATACTTACAATGGTAAAATAATAATTATGTAAAAAGTTAAAATCATAATTAAATTAAATGGTAAAATCTTAATTTAGAATGGTAAAATTATAATAACGAAAAGTGGTAAACTCGTAATTACGTGAAGTCATGATATTGTAATCATGTAAAATGATACAATCATAATTACGTAAAATATATATCTAGCAAGTTCTTGAAACCTTTCTACGGCAAGGTGTGAATGATGGGAAAAGGGATGGTAAGGTTCATGGGACATTCTTTGCCTCACGAGAGAAAATGGAGGCCTGGCATTTTAAGCATATTCAGAATATGTTCTCAAACAACAACCATTCTATTTACCCGAGTGTTTGCAATTTCTTCCATGTAAGAGCACTTCATATCTTTTGATACAAGATGATTTGGTCTCTGGGATGGACTTCATATCTCTTCAGTGATGCCCCGCTAGGGTGCTTCAACTTCTCTCAACTGTATTCTAACCTCTCAATAAAGCTTTTAGTTAGTGTTTTTTATATACTAAATTATTGAGCTAATTATACATGAAAGTATTTATTTATTTATCATGTATTGATTTTAAGAAAATAAATAACCTTCTAACAGAATATTAAAATATATATTCATGAAAGACATTCAATCGCTTGTGTATTGTATCCTTGATAGACGTTTTTTCAAATTATGTTATATTCTGTGTGGAGATGCTTTTTTTTCTACAAGTTAATTTTAAAATAAAAATAAATCTTCTAACAATAAAAAATAGTCTGCCAATTACATTTGCTTTTCCGTGTTAATATATTATTGTTCATAAAACAAATCTAGGAGGTAGCTTTTAATCACTACAGTTTTGGGAAACCTCTCTCTTGTATCAAACCAGCTTTAAATTCTATCATTTTCTTTCAAGTCCTTTATACTCTTATTAATGATGTTCCTTTAGCTTTGCAAAGTTGAATTAATACAAGAATCTTTCCCTGTTCAAGTCAAACAAGGATTTCTTGTCCTTTGAACAATGATTTGCTGTATTTCTCTACCTCTAATTTATTTCCAAATAAGTTTCACTTGCTACGAAATTGTTGTTATTCATTTAAGATTTACATCCCTGATGAGGTGATAAACTTTCTTCATTAATTTCTTTTTATTGTAATGTTCTGCCTTACAACAAAGCCACAAAGATCCGAAAGAAACAGAAAACAAAAGGCATTTGGGGGAACATCTTCTTGTAATCTTCACAGTAATTTTCCAAACAAAAAACACAAGGCCCAAATCAATAACAAATGAACGAGATAAGCCCAATGAACGATATATTCACATCTTTTAACAAAGAGTTCAACAATTATTCCCACAAGAGCAGCAAGTCTCGCTTTCAATAGTAGGGAGCGGAAAACAAGAAAAAGGACAAACCCATGTGAAACTCACGGGTCTATTAGATAATCAAGAAACTCATGGGTGGTGGTATTGGCAAGATGGCGCCGAGCATTCAATCACTGAAGACAAGCAGCCCGACTCCATTACTGCGATGCTTTAGTGCAACGTTCACGGGCAATAAAGCCAAATAACTAACAAAATCTAAGGCTGCACAACTGCACATCATATATACACAGCCTCCGGAAAAATGTTTAATAACAAAAGACCAGCATGGGAAATTGTAAGAAAATGAAAAGAAAACCACGAGTGAGCAAATAGGGTTGTATTTCTACAATGCAATTTGTATAATGTGAGACTCAAATATGTAGGGTGCAATACCTATTCTATGAAAGAAAGGAAAATATTTAAAATTATACAATATATTGAGCCTAATCATGGGACCCAATATGGCAAAGTATTTGGTCACTTCTCTATATGTTAACACTACCTCTCAAGCTGGATATTTGTATAAGTCAAATACTTTAAGTTTAAAGAGAAAATGTCATTGTTGCTTGCTATAGAATGCCTTTATTAACAAATTGACAAGTTGTTCTTTGGTGGAAACATGTTGCATGACAATGATACCCTGTTAAAGCTTTTATCTAACATAATGACATTCGACCTTAATATGTTTTGTACATTCATGGAATATGGGATTTGTTGTAATCTTTTCTATAACTTCATTGTCACAGTGTAGTAGTGTTGGGATCCCATATGAAAACCAAAGTTCTTAAGTAGCGTGATGATCAAAACTATTTCACAAGTTTTAACTTATATAGCACAATACTCTATTTCTGCATATGAGAGTGACGATGGGTTGTTCTTGGATTTCCATGATATCAAGGAGTTTCTTAACATTATGCAAAATCCCATGGTGGATTTTCTTGTTATTGGATATGATAACTCTATTTTTATAAAGTTATTTTGATTATTTTATGATATAAATAATATAATTTTGTGATATAATATTTGATTTTTCATATATTTATTTAAATCTTTATTGTTTATGTAGCAAGCCCTAAAAGAGATGAAAAGCAAAGGAAACATGAAGAAAAGAAGTGAGGCACGTGAGAAATAAAAGAATAAAATAAAATAAAATAAAATAAAAAAAGAGAAGGCAACGTATAAAGTAGAAAAAGAGGAGGAAGAGGACAAAAAGGACAAGAAAGGAAATAAAGGAAAAGGGCAAAAAGTGAATTATAAACGGAGAATCTTAGGGTACGCCTCCCAAGACAGCATAAAGAGAGGAAAACGTGATAGATGAAACAGCCTTTGTAATAATCTCAAACATTCTTTTGGCACACTTTATCTTGTTCATTCATTTTATTAAAAATAAATGACTAAGACTCAAGGAGGGAGGGAGAGAGAGAGAGCTGGAAAGGAGAAAAATTAAAAAAAAAAAATTGTAAATTGTGACAGATGATAGGGCCTTCTTCATGTATTAATCTCAAACATCCACTTTTGGGACAATTTATCTTGTTCATTCATTCCACTAAAAATAAACGACAAGACTTAAGGAAAAAAGAGAAAGAGAGATGGAAAGGAGAAAAGTTAAAAAAAATCGTAAACTGTGATAGATGATATGTCCTTTTTATTAATCTCAAAGATCCACCTTTTGGCACACTTTATCTTGTTCATTCATTCCACTAAAAATAAATGACAAGACTCAAGGAGAAAAGAGAGAGAGGGAGAGAGCTGGAAAGGAGAAAAGTTAAAAAGATATCGTAAACTGTGACAGATGATAGGGCCTTCTTCATGTATTAATCTCAAACATCCACTTTTGGGACAATTTATCTTGTTCATTCATTCCACTAAAAATAAACGACAAGACTTAAGAAAAAAAGAGAAAGAGAGATGGAAAGGAGAAAAGTTAAAAAAAAAATCGTAAACTGTGATAGATGATATGTCCTTTGTATTAATCTCAAAGATCCATCCTTTGGCATACTTTATCTTGTTCATTCATTCCACTAAAAATAAATGACAAGACTCAAGGAGAAAAGAGAGAGAGGGAGAGAGCTGGAAAGGAGAAAAGTTAAAAAGATATCGTAAACTGTGACAGATGATAGGGCCTTCTTCATGTATTAATCTCAAACATCCACCTTTTGGTACACTTTTATCTTGTTAATTCATTCCACTAAAAATAAACGACAAGACTTGAGGAGAAAAGAGAAAGAGAGAGATGGAAAGGAGAAAAGTTAAAAAATATCATAAACTGTGATAGATGATACGGCCTTTGTATTAATCTCAAACATCCACCTTTTGGCACACTTTATCTTGTTCATTCATTCCACTAAAAATAAATGACAAGACTTAACAAGAAGAGAGAGAGAGAGAGAGCTAGAAAGGAGAAAAGTTAAAGGATATCGTTAACTGTGACAGATGATAAGGCCTTCTTTGTGTATTAATCATACTGTTGTACTGTACCAAAATTAATAATGGTTACTAGAAATCACCTGGTGGAGGTTATTGTGCCCTTTTACTCTTTCCTCTTCCCTCCCTCGAAAACAATATTAGGGGAAGAGGCCCCAATGTTTAATATTTTGATAAAACATGAGAAAATATGACCCATTTAAGCTAGTAAGTGTAACATAATAGGTCATTGCATGCATGGATGGATATAGAGGTCTAAGAAGCTATAAAGATCATTTCAGTTTTCCACAAAACATTGAAGGAATTCGTTTGAATGCATGATTTAATGCAAACTATGAGCAAGCATACCGGCAAAAAAGCTAGTCTTTCTTCCCAATCTATGACGCAATTTTCCAATAAGGTAGCTATGAAATGAATCTTTTTACTATCTAAACGATTTCGGAGTATTTACACTTGGACATAATATGTTACACTTGCTTTCTTTTATATGAGATTATTTTGATAAGGGTCGTTGAATTCATAATGAATAATATTTCACCCATTTTGTTTACTAGATGGATGACAATTACAGTAGGTAGGGAGATTAAAGGAGATTATTTTTCTGATTAATCAATGAAAAAGGAAGAAAGGAGATAAGAAGGGACGGTGGGTGGGAAACCATTGCATACTTTAGAGTGGACTTCTTTTCAGGTCTAAAGTAATGTGTCTGGCTGTCTCTTCCGTGTTTCATATTCATGATAGTATTATAATCAAGTCTTCGTCTTTGATAATAATACAACTTAGACTTGAAACTTTTTGAAGGATTGAATTGACCAAAGAGACCTCGAATATCCCAAATGGTGGAGACTTTGGATGATCTCAAAAAAAAAAAAAGGTTATTAATATGATAAAATTATTATGGATTGTAAAAGGCTTATTAGTTGGACAAATTATATGGTAAGAGAAGGATAGATTGTTTGAAAAACATAAATTGATAGAGAATTTTCATATTTAGTCCTTTAAATTTGAATTCTACATTTTCTTATATTATTTATAAACGATAGTGATAGGCAGTCCATTTTTTTGTTTTCCATTGAAATGCATTTTGGAAGTGATCGTTACTTCTATTCAAGATAAGGAATGTCCCTTTTTATGAAAAGTCAGTGGATTCTTCCATCTATCAAAGCAATCTACAATCGCTTTTGCACATTGCTTTTTCAAATAATAGTTGGGTGGTAGAATTATTAGTTTCTGAACTTAAATCTTTAGTTTGAATTTTCTTGTCCTTATTAATTGAAAAAAATACACTAAAATCTAAGATAAAATTATACATATTTTAATACAATATCAAAATTACAAAAACAGACTTATCTAATGAATCTAGAAAATCTTAATGCGTTCTATATGTTTTGCATGCAAAGCTACGCTGTTTTGTAATTAAAGGCTCATTACAAGAGAAAAAAAAAAAGAAAAAAGAAAAAAAGAAAGATAACCTCATACCATAACGTCCCTTGCCAATCCTCTTTGAGTGTTTTCTTCCACCGATCCTTGGCTTTCAGAAAACATTGTCCTAGAAGACATCATTTTGTCAGAATCTTGACCGACATTAACAGAACTTTGCTTGCCATGGCTCACTATTGTGACTCCAGTATTACTGTTACTAGACGTGTCATCAATATCATCATCTGTGGACACGCACAAGAAAGCTTTGTCGTCGACCAAGTCCTCGGTTTCAGATAATTCAAGGCCTATGTCTTCGCCTGCACTCTCTTGCAATTGCAAAGCAAACTCAAGGTACCACAGCACATCATTCATCGACGGTCGTTTGGTTCCGTTTTCAAGCAAACATCTTATGGCGATCTCAACAAATTTCTTCAAGGATCGGGGTGCTATTTGACCATCCAAGACCGGATCAACGATCTGCTTAACCTTTCCGTTGCGATAGTTTTCTCTCACCCACCTTGCCAGGCCTATAGGTGGCTCTTCACCGCGTATGATGGGCGGTTTTGCGCACAGCACTTCACACAAAACTACACCAAACGAATACACGTCTGACTTTTCGCTCAAACGTTGGGTTCTGTAGTACTGTGGGTCCAAATATCCAAAACTACCCTTGACCACTGTGCTGACGTGAGACTTGCCGGTTGGGCTCACTTTTGACAATCCAAAATCAGAGACCTTCGCCACCCAATTTTCATCCAATAAAATATTTGTCGTCTTCACATCTCGATGAATGATTGGTTTCTCTGCGGTTTTATGAAGGTAGTCCAACCCACGCGCCGCTCCAATGCAGATCGTGAGTCGCTGCTCCCAAGTAAGGGGGGGATTATCGGTATTGTACAAATGATCACGCAGAGTCCCATGGACCATGTAGTCGTAGATGAGGATCATTTCCCCACCATCGTTGCAATATCCAATGAGAGAAACGAGATTGAGGTGACGAAGCTGAGAGAGCATCTTGATCTCCGTTTCAAACTCGTGGGCTCCCTGCTTGGAACCTGAATTCAACCGTTTGACTGCAACTGAATTGGCTCCACCATCAATGTAACCCTTGTACACAGTACCGAACCCTCCACAACCAACGACAAGAGTATTATCGAAGTTGTTGGTGGCTGCCTGGACCTCAGCCCATCTGAAGTGACGGCACAAAGCACATGGTAGAGACGAATTGTGGGTCGTCGTTGACATGCTGAGAGAGAGAGAAAATGTACCCCACCAAGACGTACCATCACCGGACGCGGAATCCTTGAGTCCGTTTTGCCGCCGGTAAATCAACAACATGAAGATCCCCAGCACAACAAAGCCCGAAACTCCACAACCAGCACCGGCTACTATTGCTGCTGTGTTATTATTCGATTCTTTCTTTAATCTTGGCGGCGCCACTGTTGGAGGGGTGAGAAGGAGTGGATCGGGGTTGGATCTTGCGAGACTGCCTTTGGAGTCACTTACCTTAAAGATTTCGACACCGTTCAGGATTCCATCACTGTAAAGCGTCTGCCAGTCTTGTGGGTTTCCTTCTAGAGCGATAGAGAGGTTAATTTTCTTCTGGTCTTCTTTGCCAAACATCGAAACACCGTAGTCTCGATATACCGGGACGCCATTTCCACCACTCCAATATATAACGTCGGCGGCTTTCTCGGCAGTTTGATTTGCTATGAAAATTCGGAACAATCTCTGGCGTTGCTCAGTAATCTGATGTTGAAACTCACAGAAGTGTAGCCTGACAAGATAAAAAAACTGCGAATCTACGGAGAACTCCCAGCTAAGGTTGTAGCTCTTGTTGATAGTTTTGTTGATTCCCATGGTTCTTGCAGTCCGATAGACGTCTTCTGGTGCAGTGAATGCAGGCGTCTCCTTCGTATAGCTTAGTGCAGTTGTTGTGTTAACAGCCACATCAATTTTTTGAGATACTATCAAGTATTTATTGTCCGGAGTCCAGCTCCGGTACATACCCGTGTCTTCAGTGGGTGGGATGAAGCGGCCTCCGACATTCAGTCTGTACTCCGTCTCCAGAGCAGTGCTGTTACTGATATGGTACACGTTCTGCCGGTCGATAAAAGTAACCTCTCGATAGTCAGACGGTATGTAGAGATTGGTAGGCATCGACAAGATTTCAATTCCGTTGATGAAAGCATATGATTTCGAAAGGCTCGGAGTGAAGGTTATGTTCAACGTCTGATCCTCCTCGATGTCGATAGAGTATTCTTTGAATATGACATCCTGCGGATCAGCATCGGCATCTGCTGTACGTGAAGTGTTGAAGTCGTTAAGAAGGGTAAAAATACCAGTTTTGACAGAGAATCGGGCTTGGGAGCGATCAAAGCTGTCGTACGAAGCCGGATAGAAGTATAAACGAATGAATTTTTGGCCGGGTGTGACTTGAAACTCGTAGGTGAATCCGGCGGTAGAGAGCCGAGCCGTGGTGTAGGGTACTTTATCAGCAGAGGGGGATTGTTGAACAGCACTAGCTGCTAGAGATCCCACGCCTTCTAGGGGGGAGTATTGTTCCTGGGGGGAGAACCTCGATTCCACGTCTCCAATCCAGGCCCGACCGTCTACGCTTAAGTTGCCAGAGGAGCCACAATTGAGGGAAATATCTTCGACGGGCTTGTAAGAGGACAGCGAACCACCGGCGACGGTGCTGGTGAGGAGATGCAGCCAGAAGGCCAGGAAGAGAGGCGGAAGATGTGGTAAGACGGGTGTTTGGCTCCGCTTCCACATTGGGGCTCCGAAAGAGAGACATAGAGAGAACCTGCTTTTATAATAACAAGAACGCGAGAGGGTGTTATCCAACAGAAATAATACTATGGAGATGATGTATGCAGTAACAGTTGTATCAACTAGACCGGAAACTACTTTGAGTTTCAAAAATGTGAAGAAATAGAGTTGTTGTATATTCTGAAACAAAATAATCATTACCCAACTTCCAAATCCTTGGTGATAAAACTACAAAATATTATGTTATCCTTAAATCGGTACCGTAGGAGAATTCGCCATGTCAGTTTCGTGGAACCATGACCTCGAAGGTCAATTTCATTGGGGGCATTAGTCTATCAGACAAGGAGTGGAGAAATAGTTTAACTTGTTGATAAGGAAAAAGATATGGATGAGGAAGGTGGGAGAGCTGGTGCTTCAAGGGCTGTAAAAGTGGTTGAAGGAAATCCAAACTAACAACATATGTGAACAGTTGAAATGAATGACTACCATGCCTTCGAAGAAACAGAAAGAGAGTTCTCTTCTTCGGGCGGAAAAGTCCCACTGCTGAGGTGCCGATGCTAACGTTTACCCTGCTTTCAAGCAAATCTCAATGTCTGCAATTTGCCTCAAAATAGTTGGAAAGAATCATCGCTCCAAAGTTGGACAAAGTTTCTGGTCAAATATGTGTTTCAGGAATGCTAATTTGTCACCTTCTGTGGAAGCTTTTCGAAAGCATATAAAGATTTTAGTTCTTGATGCTTCCGTGAACAATTTCGTAACTCTTCCCTTGAACAAGGTTGTTAGGACGATTACCCTTCTTTCGACTTACTTTTTAAGTCAATCAAAGTTTGTCGGGCGGGTTGCAAGTTCCTGCTCTTTCTCTACGTGGTTGATACAAACACGTCAAGGAACATTGAAGACTTTTCTTAGTTCGAAGAACCTTTCAAGCTTATTTCAGAGTAGCTTCATACAGACAAAGCTACATTTACCAATATCTAACCGCACTGTTTTGCGGAATGGAAGAGACACGTTTCAACGTCAAGTCATAAATTATTATCACCAACTCTTGGCTTCCTCCGTTCATGGTGATAAGGTTCGCTTTCAGTCTTCCACTAAAAGAATAGAAGACCAAGCAACTCCTTCCGGTTTTCATGGAAAAACTTTATCTCATGCTTCTCTTGCCTTTCTTTCTTCTCCATTTCCTTTCTCTTTTACTTCTCTCATCGGCCTCCTACACTCCCCCAAATAAGTATTTCATTAACTGTGGGTCGAAGTCGAACATCACTGTCAGCAATCGGAACTTCGTCGGTGACTTGAATTCCGGCTCCTTCTCTGTCGGACCAACCTCGGTGGTCAGCGCCACCAATTCATCAACAGATATGCCTCTTTACCAAACTGCAAGAATTTTCCAAAAGCCATCTTCATATGAGTTTGATATCGTTGATAATGGCATTTATTATGTTCGTCTCCATTTCTTTCCTCTGTTGTCAGAAAGGACTAATTTGGCCCATGCCTTGTTCGATGTTTCAACCGCTAATTTCTCGCTGTTGTCAAATTTTGACGTTAAAAGCAATGGTAGCTTACCGGTGATAGAGGAATATCTACTTACTATCAATGAAAGCAAGTTTAGCATCCACTTTACTCCTCATAAAAAATATTTTGCTTTTGTGAGTGCCATAGAAGTCTTTCTAACCCCAGAAGACATGGTTATGGATGACTTTCCTGAAGTTACTCCCACCGGCAGTAATGGAACTTATACTGGCGTAAGATCTCAGGTTTTACGCACAATTCACAGGGTCAATATCGGAGGTCCCCAGAACAATGACACACTATGGCGGAATTGGATAACGGATGATGATTATCTCCTTACCCGAGGAGCTGCCAAAAACTGTGTTCCTTATGGTAATCTAGGCTATGATACGTATAGTGCCTCAGATCTTGTCTATCGAACTTGCAAGGAAATGAATTTAGATGACACCCAGGGATCAAATTCTTTCAACCTAACTTGGGGTTTCGATGTGAGTAAGGGGGCCAGACACCTGGTTAGGCTCCACTTTTGCGACTTTCATAGTAAAGCTGTCAAGTTCAATCTCTATATTTATAGCAGGTTCAATGAGATGATCTATTCCTACAATCCTGTTAAAGGAATTGAGCAGTTGGCAGCTCCTTTTTATTGGGATTTTGTGGTTGACTCGGATGAATCGGGAGTTATAAATATTAGTGTTGGGCCTCGAGAGGATTCTAAGATTAAAACTGCCTATCTGAATGGAGTGCAGATTATGGAATTTATGAAGGAATCACCTGTTCCCATTACCGACAAGCCGAAGAAACGTGTTGTTTTGGAAGTTGCTATCGCTTGCAGCGCTGGCTTTGTCTTCATTTCGGTGGTACTGCTTTTGTTGTGTTTGAGATGCAAGAAAGCAAAGCATTTCGACGGAGTAGGTTCCTTGCCAGGGCTTCATGGGAAAGGAAGTACGTACAGTAAAGGAATGGCGAATATCTTCCCTGCTAGTAATGTTAACCTGAAGTTGAAGATGCCTCTTATCGAAATACTGAATGCAACTCAAAACTTAGACTCCAAACTCGTAATAGGTGAGGGTGGATTTGGAAAAGTTTATGAGGGGGTTCTTCGGAATGGTAGGAAAGTGGCGGTGAAACGGAGTGATCCGGAACACGGTCAGGGCATTCCAGAATTCGAAGCAGAAATTTTGGTCTTATCCAAAATTCGACATCGCCATCTTGTTTCCTTGATTGGATATTGCGAAGAAGGATCCGAGATGATACTGGTGTACCAATTTATGGAGAAGGGCACTTTGAAAGATCATCTCTACGGTTCAACGGAAAACCCCAACGGAAGGCCCAAATTGTCTTGGAAGCAACGTCTTGAAATTTGCATTGGCGCAGCAAAGGGCCTTCATTACCTTCACACCTGTTCAAATGGGGGGATCATCCACCGTGATGTTAAGTCAACAAATATCTTGCTGAATGAGCATTACGTGGCTAAAGTTGCTGACTTTGGCCTTTCGAGATCAGGTCCTTTCGATCCAAACCATTCCAGTGTTGGCATTAAGGGTAGCTTTGGCTATATGGATCCTGAATATTTTAGTTCCCTTCAGTTCACGGAAAAAACTGATGTCTACTCCTTCGGGGTTGTACTTCTGGAAGTGCTTTGTGCTAGACCAGCTATAATTAACTCACCGAAGAGGAAGGAAGTGAACTTAGCTGAATGGGGGGTGTTTTGGCAAAAGAAAGGGCAACTTGAAAGGATTATTGATCCGTTGCTAGTGGGAGAAGTTATCCCTGATTCATTGAGAAAATTTGGTGAAATAGTAGAGAAGTGCCTGAAGAAAGATGGGGCTAACCGGCCTTCCATGCTTGATGTGCTGTGGGACTTGGAATACGCATTGCAACTTCAACAAACTGCAATGCAAAAAGAAGCACAAAACGACACTGCCACAAATGTCTCTCTGGACTTGCCTTTGACTGAAATTATGCGTTTGCCTTCCAATAGCTTCCCAGATTTTGTAGACGGTCATGCCCACACAACAGGGGATGGTGGTTCAGAGACAACAGAGAGTGAAGTGTTCTCTCAAGTGAGGATTGAAGATGCCAGATAATCTAAACTGCTCTGCTCTGAACTTTTATAGTAGTTCATCTCATGCTTTATTCACTATCAGTGTGGAGATTGTCATATTGTTTAATATATCTTTGTGCTTTGTTCTGCTTATCCAGTATGATTAGCTACGGTATGAGACCATGTACCTATGTTTTTGATCTGAAATTTTTTGTTTTATTTGGTTCATGTGAATGGCATTTTTGGCGTGTTGACGGAGGGAATGGTCGTGAGTGAAGATTTCTGTGGTATGTTGTCAATATAACAAAGATGAAAGCTGGAACACAAAGTATGTGTGTTCATTAAATGCTCTCCTTCCTGTAGTGTCTCTTTATTTTAAGTTGAACTACACTACCATGTCAAAAAGCATATTTATACCTAAAAGTCGACTAATTAATAAGAGATTTTTCTTCCAGATAAAAAGAATGTTAAAAGGAATTTATTTCCTACTATGAATCGGCTTGTAAGGATAGAACATATGTTTATTTTAATAATATTTGTTAACTAAAATTTAGATAATATGAGATATTTTATACTGTTCTTTATAAAGAATTTGCTAACAAAGTTAGGCAATACAAAACTTTTGTCTTATCAGGAAAGGCATGGGGTAGATAAAACCCGTGGTAGACTAGATTGCTGAGGCATGTCTCATAACCCAACCCACAACCGTCCTTAGAATTTTTGGATTTTTGAAGAATCTTGTTTAGATTTTCTGAAATTGAAAAATCCTTTTGAGAACATTTCTTCTCTTTTTTCTTTTTTGGTTCACATGATCAAAGTAAGTGTAGATTTTCGGTGCTTGTTGGAGAAGCTCAATCTTTGCAAAACATTGTGAAACTTGGAAAATACATGTCCCGAAAACAAAACATAGATTTGGGTTGACTGGGTTCAGTTCTTTCAGTGAAAAACAAAGAGCCAAAGTAGCAGGATACTTCCTGAAAATGAGGCGGAGGAGCCCAAATATTCCCATATTATCAGCACTGTGATACGAAATCTTCCTATCATAGAGGAATTTATACACAACTTAAAAGGGATTTTTCTGTAGATGTTTATATATGTACTTCAATATAATATATATATTCATTCCTCCTATTTTCTTTCCCTCCTTTTTCCAAAACCATTCCAGAAAAGTTTATTCTAGATCAACCATTATAATTCGAGATGTTGAATTCACAATGACTCATTCGAATCAAAACCTCATGCAAACATGATTTTGGAGAAAACAAAACGTGCAGGTTAGGCAGCAAGCTTCATCTTCTGTTGATCACGACACAAGACCCCCCTCCTCAAATAATTGGACATGATCTGTTTCACCTCTAGCTAGGAATCTTTGTTCTTCGTTCTTCACAGGTTTTGCATGTTGGGTTTTTTGGATATGGGATGGAAGAGGAACAAAGATATGGAAGAAAATTGGGAAAACAAAGAGGGAAGGTTGGTTGAGGCAAAATGTCAAACTTTTTGTGGTGGGTAGAAAGTTGAAGACTGAAAAACAGCTTATAATGGAGGACAAAATCTTAAATTATACAACCAATCAAAGTTACAAAGGAACACAACAAAGGAAACTCAAGAGAGTTGCAATCTCTCGAACACACAAGCACGAACTAACACATACAACAACACTTGAGGTGAAAAAGAAACACTAACGGTTTGAGCAACAAAGAGAACAACTTGGAACTGCCGTTCCTGGAGAACTCTTACTGGAGGACTCTGTTGACTCTCTTGCTTCACTGTCTTCTCTCTACAGTTCTTCTCTTCCATGTGCTTCATGATATTTATAGCTTCATAAGGTCAGTGCTTTCTTATTCTTTAAGAGATATGACCTTCAAGCTTATGGTTTGGAGAGAACTTGATGTCAGAGATCTTTTTCTGGTGTCAGAAGATAATTTTCCGGTGAAGAAGAAGCCTTTAGTGTTTTATGATTTTTTTTTCTATACATTTCCGTCATCGGGGGAATGGAGAAGTAAGAAGATGATGAATAGTATTCGTGGGCCACTTTTGCTTTTGGGCTCTTTTCTTTTATTTGGGCTGATCATGTTTAATACCAACATTTCATACCCTTTGCTCATGATTATTAGGCTTGAGGTACTTTCGAGGTTGAAAAGCACTACAAAGCTCAGTACCTCCTCGTCAACAATCCCGACTCTTGTCTCTGGGAGAAACTGGAGGCTATTCGATAATCCTTCAACCTTAGAAAGAGCATAGAAACGTCTTCCCAGCTCTCTTTCCCTCCGGAAGAAGCCATTTAATTCTCTATTTACACAATTAATGTTAGAATGTTAATTCTTAATTAAAAGTTGCCTGAAGTGTAATTTTTTTTTTTGGTTACATATATAGAGGATTCTTAAATAATATTTAGGCCACATGAAGCTTTTGTAAGATTATCTTTAATTTATTCTCTTTAAACCAACATGGGTTATGGGCTTCATGTGGGTATTACATTTTGAACCTTGATTCTAATGCCACTTCAAAAATGTAAACAAAAGTTCAACATGAAAAATAAATAATTTTTTGGATAGTGTCTAAGTATAAAAACTTATCTGCTTAACTCCTTAACTTACGTGTCAATTTACGGATTGGAGTATGAGCGATCAAAGTTGCCGTACGAAGCCGCATAAATGAATGAATTTTTGGCCGTAAGAGTCGCGGCGTAGGGCACTTGACGAGCATAGGGGGATCGGAGAACAGCTATGGCAGTTAGTAATGCTTGGTTTTTTGATTGTTAAAGAGGGAAGAACCTTGAGTCCACGTCTCCAACCCATGTCGTACCATCTAGTGCATTCGAGTTGCCAGAGGACCCACAGTTGAGGGGAATATTTTCGACGGGTGTGTAAGAAGACGCGAACCTCGGGCGACGCTGCTGGTTAGGAGATGCAGCCAGAAGGCTAGGAAGAGAGGCGTAAGGTACGGTAAGACGGGTGTTTGACTGGGGTTTCACATTAGGGCTCCGAGAGTGAGACGCAGAGAGACTCTGGTTTTACAATATCAAGTCCGCGAGAGGTGTACGCCAAATGAAAATAATACGACTGAGGTGATGTGCACAGTACCAGCTGTGCAAATTAGACAAGAAGCTACTTTGAGTTTCATAAATGTTAAGAAATAGAATTGTTATATATTCTGAAACAAAATAATAGTCACCCAACTTGCAAATTTTTGGGAAACCTTAAACGAGAACCCTAGGTGTACTCGCCATGTCAGTTTTAGTGGAACCAGAAATGACTTCGAAGGGTGAAGTTTGTAGCGGTCTACTGGGGTATGAGTCTATCAGATAAGGGTGTAGAAATATTGTAGTTAGGCTTCTAGCATAGACCCAGAACTGTATAGGCCCATTATAAACTTACACTGTATAGGCCCATTTATTTCTCCGTTTACAATTCTTTATAAGCTCCGAAGAGCTCAGTGTGTTGAGTGAGAACGATTTTGTATCTTTCTCATTCTAGATATATTCAGCAGTTTCATGTTTTCTGCTTCAAATCCATTTCTTATCATGGTATCGGAGCAGGCATAGATTCTGTATTCATCTACGCTTCCGCACCTCTATAACCGTTCTTTGCTATTTTCTCCCTTTGCTCTTTCATTGGGATATTTTATCAAACATTACATAGGCCAACATCATGGGTTGTCTTTCGCACGATTCTGTTAGGATCTCATCTATTCCTGTTGGAAATTACAGTGTTGCCCCTTTCTTTACTGTCCATAGAATATGTGTATAGGGATATAATTGTAATTTATTCTATTCGTGATTCTTTAAGAGCCATCGGCTTTTCCTTGTAAAGTTAGATCGAACTTTCACAGAACATTGGTTTTCTCTATACAAGCTGTTTATATTTTCAGCTCAAATAGCTCTTCGATCTCTTAAGATGGTATCGGAGCAGAGGTTTCTTGAATCCTGTTCGAGCTTCCGCACCTTTTAAATCCAGAAAATCACCATTTACCTCCCTGCCTCCATTGAGGCATTTTATCAAACACCTGCTACTCAGGTGTCCAAACAATACAACCCACCGGTAGACACTTGTATCCGGTCACCGGACCTACACCCGGCCACCGAAAATACAACCCATTTCTCACCGAAATCATAACCCACTCACTTTTTTTCACCTTTTCCACCTTTTTCACCAACTCATTTGCCAAATCCATCCACCGAAGCCATACACTCACCGACCCATTTGCTAAATATCTAGATTCACTTGCCGAAACCATTAATTAGTTTGTCGGCTTTGTCAATCTACTTATAAGCTTACCAGAGTTATCGGAATGGAGCCCAGTTGCAGTCCCGATCGTTATGACAGGCACCGACGCACCCGTAGACATCGTCGGCGTTCTCGTTCATACCGCCGTTCGCGTGGTCGTTCAGGCAGTCGTGTTGAACCTTCTGATGAGCTTCTTCAACCAGGCCATCCACTCTTTCTACACCCATTTGACCAGACTGGAGTCTTGTTGGTTTCTGAAAAATTGGTTGGGGTAGAGAATTATGCAAGTTGGAGTCGTGATATGAAGGCAGCTTTGAATGGGAAGAATAAGTTTGGGATTGTTGATCCCAAAGTGATTCAACCCACAGAGGATTCTCCTTTGTTTCAAGCATGGGATAGATGCAATGGTGTAGTTCTTAGTTGGTTGTTAACGGCACTTTCTCCTGAAATTTACAAGACATTCACTTATGAGAATGATGCACGACGGGTTTGGACACATCTGAAGGAGAAATTCCAGCAAGTAGGGACCAAAGAAATCTGTCGAGTATCCAGCAATTTGGCCAATGCAATGCAAAATGGTGAAACTGTGGACCGATATGTATTCCGGTTAGAGCGGCTATGGAGCCAGTATGACTCCTACATTGCGATATGTTACCCTTCACTTATACGGGACCCAGTTTTTTGACAGTTTCGTGAGAAATCAAAAGTTATTGAGTTTCTCAATGGATTAGATCAGGTACATGGTGCTGCCCGCTCTCAGATCCAGCACATTCGTCCCCCTCCAACACTTTCTGAAGCCATTGGGATGATAAGGGATGATGAAACTGCTCATGGTTCTACTCGAGCTACTAGCCAGACAGATACTTTAGCCTTCCAGCTTGGATCCAAACTCCATGTTGGCTCAAGGCAGCAGCATGGAGGTCCTCATAAAGGGGCCTCTTCCACACATCAGCATAGGGGTAATGTTTCTGCAAACGCTCCTCATGCTCACATGGGTTCTGCTGATATGGAAGCCCTTAATGGTAATTGTGCTCATTGTGGAAAGAGAGGGCACCACATGGATGACTGCTACCTGCTTACCAAATGCACGCATTGTGGTTATGTGGGACATCCAAAGGAAAAGTGTTTTAAGCTCCATGGCAAACCAGAAGTGAAGGGAAAAGCGAAGATTGGAAAGCGTCGATCTGCACATCACACTGCTGTTGATGATGCCTCTAGTGATGATGAAACCGTGTTGTCTAAGGAGGATCAAGCTATGATCAAGACCATTCTCAACAAGCAGAAGCAACACCAATCCACCGCTCATATGTCTCACAGCAAGGCTCATGTAGCAGGTATATCTCCTAAACATCGTGATTATACCCATTGGCTTGTAGACTCAGGAGCTAGTGACCATATCACGGGTGATTTTAGCTGCTTATTATCTCCTCGTTCATGCATTCATGAATCTAGGACTGTTAGATTGCCAAATGGCAAGCGAATACCTATTACACATGTTGGAACTGTCATCATTCAAAATAGATATTTTCTATATGACGTGTTATTTGCTCCTGCTTTCACTGCCAATTTATTATCTACCACTAAATATACCCAAGATAATAAATGTGCCATTACATTGCTTCCTCGATTCTGCTTCTTTCAGGACTTACGGACTGGGACAGTGACGAGAATTGGTAGAGTGAGGCACGGACTTTATTATTTGGTACCTCATTTTGATGATGCATGTATATCAAATCTAAACAATGTTGTAGTAGATTCTTTTGATTCTAAGAAGTTGCGAACTATATGTCAAACTTCTTCCATATCTACTACCTGTAATATTTTGCATCAACGATTAGGACACCCATCTTTGAATGCGATGCGTCATGCTTTTGATATATCCACTTTGTCAATGAATGATATACGATCTTGTCCTATTTGTCCATTGGCTAAGCATGCACGTTCTAAGTTTCCTACTCATACTTCTATTGCACATCATTCATTTGAGCTCATTCATGTAGACATATGGGGACCATACAAGGTCCCTTCCCATTCAGGGGCTCGTTATTGTCTCACAATTGTGGATGATTATACACGGGCCACTTGGACATATCTTATGTGACATAAGACAGAAACATTTAACCTGATCCAGTCATTCTTCAGTATGGTAAGGACCCAATTTGGGACTTCTATCAAGCGCATTCGCACAGATAATGCACAAGATTTCTTTAGCTCTTCATGCACTACCTTCCTTAACTCCCATGGAGTTATACATGAGAGCTCTTGCCCCTATACACCCCAACAAAACGGGGTGGTAGAACGCAAACATCGACATTTGTTCAATGTTGCAAGGGCATTACGTTTTCAATCTCATTGTCCTGTACGTTTTTGGAGTGAGTGTCTCCTCACAGCTACGTACTTAATTAATCGAACCCCTTCTAATGTTTTACAAGGTCAAACACCTTATGAGCGCCTTTTTGGGAAGTTACCTTCATTGAAACACCTTTGAGTCTTTGGTTGCCTATGTTATGCAGCAAACTTAACCCAGAAGGATAAGTTTGGACGTAGGTCTATACCGTCTATATTCATGGGATATCCTTTTGCTCAAAAGGGGTATCGGTTGCTTGACATAGATAGTGGCAAGTTCTTTGTGAGTTGTGACGTCATCTTCCATGAATCTGTGTTTCCCTTTGATCGTTCCCATCTCACATGTCCTGACAATCCCACTACTATTGTGCATTTGCCTACTACTATTACTGAATTACAGGGTCCTGATTCACTCGCCATTGTTCCCTACATTGGACCAACTCCAGAGTCTGTATCCATACCTGCAATTCATGCACCTAAGCAGTCAACTCCTCAAAGACGACATTCAGGTAGAATACCTAAACCACCTTCTTGGACACATGACTATATATGCTCCCACTCTGATTCTTCCATTGCTACATCCACTGCACACCCCATTTCACTTGTTATGTCACACCATAGATTGTCCAATGACCACCAGCACTTCATCCACTCTATATCTGCTGACATTGAACCTACTTCATACCATGAGGCAATCTTAGATCCAAAATGGCGGAATGCCATGACTGAGGAGATTAGGGCACTAGAATCAAACAATACATGGGAATTAGTTTCTTTGCCTGCAGGTCGAAGGGCGATTGGAAACAAGTGGGTGTACAAGATTAAGTACAATGCAGATGGGAGCATTGATCGATACAAGGCTCGCTTAGTTGCAAAGGGGTATAGCCAAAGAGAAGGAGTTGATTATGAGGACACTTTTGCACCAGTTGGAAAATTGGTAACTGTGCGGATTCTTACTGCTTTGGCTGCCATTCATCATTGGGACATGCATCAGATGGACGTCCATAATGCATTCTTACAAGGAGACTTGGATACTGAGATATATATGCGTCTCCCAGAAGGGCTTCGTAGCAAGGGGGGATCTAAGGTATGCAAACTAAAAAAATCATTGTATGGGCTTAAACAAGCATCTAGACAGTGGTACCAAAAGTTTACTGATGCACTACTCCGAGTTGGTTTCCGTCATTCTCCACATGATTATTCGCTCTTCCTCAAGCAAACAAGTAAGGGCCTTTTAATTGTTTTTCTTTACGTTGATGACATGATAATTACAGGAGGTGATGAGGAGGGGATTATGCTGTTGAAGAAATATCTTTGTTCACAATTTCGAATGAAGGATCTTGGATTGGTGAAGTATTTTTTGGGAGTTGAGATGGCACGTTCTCCTATTGGAATAGTGATGAACCAACGAAAATATGCCCTTGAGTTGATATCTGAGTATGGACTTTCTGGATGCAAGCCAGCTGATAGTCCCATGGAACAGAATGTCAAATATACTAGTTTGGATTATGATGAGTTCTTAGAAAAGGAAGGGGATACCCCTTTGAAGGACATTACAGGTTATCGACGGTTGGTAGGAAGATTAATCTATCTCACAGTAACTCGACCTGATATTTGCTTTGCAGTGAGACTACTAAGCCAGTTTATGCATGCCCCTAAAGAGTCTCATCGTGAGGCAGCTCTTAGAGTACTTCGTTATGTCAAACGTTCACCAGGACAAGGTCTACTAATGAAATCCAAAAATAGTTTGGAGCTTCGAGCATATTGTGACGCCACTTATGGATCCTGCCCTATGGGACGACGTTCAACAACTGGCTTTTGTGTTATGCTTGGAGATTCTCTTATCTCATGGAAGAGTAAGAAACAATCCACAGTATCTCGTTCATCCACAGAGTCAGAATATCAAGCCATGGCGTCAACGACCTGTGAGATCATTTGGCTTCTTGGGCTCTTCAAGGATTTGCAGGTACCATTGATTAGACCTGTAAACTTATTTTGTGATAATGAATCTGCGATGAAGATTGCTGCTAACCCTGTGCTGCATGAAAAGACCAAGCATATTGAAATTGATCACCATTTCATCCGTGAGAAGATAGCAGCTCGAATCATTCGCACTGCACACATTTCCACTCGAGACCAGCCTGCTGATTTGTTGACCAAGGCGTTGGGAATACAGCAACACCATTTCCTTCTAAGCAAACTGGGTGTCTATGATCTATATCGACCACCAGCTTGAGGGGGGATGTTAGAAATTACAGTGTTGCCCCTTTCTTTACTGTCCATAGAATATGTGTATAGGGATATAATTGTAATTTATTCTATTCATGATTCTTTAAGAGCCATCGGCTTTTCCTTGTAAAGTTAGATCGAACTTTCACAGAACATTGGTTTTCTCTATACAAGCTGTTTATATTTTCAGCTCAAATAGCTCTTCGATCTCTTAAGAATTCCAGTCCTAATAGATTCTTGTTTGCATCTACCTACGCAGGAACCCAGAGCCAGCGACAGTCAGGCTGTGACCCACCGTTTTTTTTTAGCACTTTATTCCATTTCCGACGGCCTCTTGTTCTTTCCGGCGCTTTATTTCTCTTTCAGAAAGAGCACCACCAAGCGATCTGAGCACCCAGCAGTTCTGAGCACCCAGCAGTTTTTTCTGCACGGGCACCCAGATCTGAGCACCTAGCAGTTTTTTTCTGCACGGGCACCCAGCAGGCATTTTGTCCAGCGCGAGCACCCAGCAGGTTATTTTATTCAGTTTTATTCTTAGCTTTCATTATTCCTCTTTATGGACTCCAGTAACAGTCCTGATCGCCATAGACGAGCACGTAAGAGTCGTCCTCACTCTCATCGACGTCGACGCTCTCGTGGACGTTCAGGTAACCCAGCCCCACCCACAATTGAAGCTCCCCTTGTCTCTGTTGGTGATCCCCTTTATCTTCATCCAAGTGAGCAAACCGGTGTTCTTATTGTCTCCGAGAAGCTCCTTGGGGTGCAGAACTATGCTTCCTGGAGCCGTGACATGGAAGTGGCCCTTCTTGGGAAAAATAAGCTTGACATTGTTGATCCTAATGTGGAACCCCCTGAACCCGACTCACCGTTGTTTCCTTTTTGGAAACGTTGCAATGGAGTTGTATTATCATGGCTTCTCACTTCCCTTTCCCCGGAGATCTATAAAACCTTCACTTACACCTCTGATGCTCGTGTTGTGTGGATTTATCTCCGTGATAAGTTTCAGAAAGTTGACACCACTGAAATATGTGCTGTGAGGCGAGATCTTGGTAAGACTGTTCAGCAAGGGGAACCTGTTGATAAATATGTTTACCGTTTGGAAAGTCTTTGGAATCAATATGATTCTTATATCTTCCTTTGCTATCCACGGCTTAGCAAGGATATTGATTTTCGAAGTTTTTTGGACTCGGGTAAAGTTATAGAATTTTTGAATGGGTTAGATGAGACTTTTTCCATTGCTCGTTCTCAAATTCAAAATACTCGTCCCATGCCTCCTCTTTCCCAAGCTGTGGGCATGATATGGAATGAAGAAAAAGCTCGTCGTTCCATTGTTAGTGCTAGTCGAGCAGATTCTCTTGCCTTTGCCATTGATTCTGGCTTACATCTTACTCCGGACTCTTCCTCTATTCATGGACGAGCTCGGCCTATTACTTCTATTGCTCTACATGTTCTAGGAGCTGATATGCATATTGGGCATTCAAGTCTGAGCAGTATTGAAGCTCACTTGAGTTCTACTGATCCGACATCTCATCGTGACACTTGCACTCATTGTGGTAAACCAAGATACAATTATAATGATTGTTTTATGCTCATTCGATGTGGTCATTGTGGGGTTCTTGGTCACACGAAGGCCAAGCGTTATAAGCTTCATGGCAAGCCTCAACCTCAACCTCAACCTCAAACCCAACATCCACCGCAACGGAAAGGGAAAGCAAAGGCTGGACAACGCAAGGCAATACACCATTCTGTTGCTGACAATGTTGATGATGCTTCAAGTGATGAATCAACCTTCTCCAAGAAGGACCAAGATCTTATTATGTCCATCCTTAATAAAAAGAAGCAATCTTCTGTTCATGCAACACGCAGCACTGCTCACGTTGCAGGTATTTTCCCTAAACACTGTAATTATACACGTTGGCTTGTGGATTCAGGGCCAGCGACCATATTATAGGAGATTTTACTTGCCTTATATCTCCTCGGTCATGCTCACATGAACTTAGGACTGTTAGATTACCTAATGGCAAACACATCCCTATTACACACATTGGTTCTGTTGTCCTACAAAATCGATACTACTTGTATGATGTCCTTTATGCGCCTGCCTTCACTGCTAATTTGTTGTCCACCACCAAATATACTAGTGATAATGATTGTGTCATCACACTACTCTCCCGTTTTTGCTACTTTTAGGACTTGCGGGCTGGGATAGTAACGGGGCTTGGTAAAGTGAAGCATGGTCTTTATTATCTTACAAATACTTTTGATGATGCATTTGGTTCTATATTACAAAACTATGTAGTAGATAGTTTCACTTCTCCGAAGATAAACAATGTTTGTAATTCTTCTTCCTCTTCTACTACATGTAATGTCTTGCACCAACGTTTGGGTCACCCATCGTTTAATGCTATGCATTATGTTTTTGATGTTTCATCTTCCTCATTGAATGAAATTAAGGCATGTCCCATTTGTCCACTTGCAAAACATGCACGTTCTATTTTTCCCACTGGCACATCTCTATCTATCAACTCCTTTGACTTGATACACAGACATTTGGGGACCTTACAAGTCCCCTTCACATTCAGGTGCTAGATACCGTCTTACCATAGTAGACGATCACACTCGTGCTACTTAGACATTCCTCATGAAACATAAGACAGAAACCCTTGACCATATCCAATCCTATTTTACCATGGTTAAGACTCAATTTGGAGCCAAAATTAAGCGTGTTCGCACGGACAATGCTCAAGACTTTTTTAGTTCCTCATGCATCTCCTTCTTTGACTCTCATGGAGTCATACATGAGAGCTCTTGTCCTTATACTCCCCAACAGAATGGGGTAGTAGAAAGAAAACATCGACATTTGTTTAATGTTGCAAGGGCATTGCGTTTTCAGTCTCACTGTCCTATCCATTTTTGGAGTGAATGTCTTCTTACGGCCACTTACTTGATTAATCGTACACCTACTTCTATACTTAATGGAAAAACACCATTTGAGCAATTATTTAACAAACCTCCTTCATTTGATCATTTAAGGGTTTTTGGATGCTTATGCTACACTGCAAACTTGACTCAAAAGGACAAGTTCGGGCATCGCTCCATTCCTTCTATTTTTATGGGATATCCCCATGCTCAAAAGGGATACCGTCTTCTTGACATCACTACTGGCAAATTCTTTGTGAGTCGGGATGTAATCTTTCATGAGTCTACATTCCCTTTTGATTGTACTACTACCTCTGGGTCTGATATTATGCATCCATCATCATCTAACATGGATATGCAGGACTCTGATTCACTTGCCATTGTCCCCTACACTGCCCCGATTCCGCAGTCCAAAATCCTTCCTATTTCACCTCCCACTGAAGTGTCTTTGCCTCCTTCACGACACTCAGGTAGAATTCCTAAACCTCCTTTTTGGACTCAAGATTATATATGCTCCCATGTAGACTCTTCCCATGTCCCTTCTACCTCATCTACTGCACACCCTATTTCTCATGTCCTCTCACATCATCAGCTTTCTCCTCAACATCACCATTTCATATGCTCCATATCCGCCACAGTTGAGCCATCTACTTTCTGTGAGGCTAATTCTGATCCTAAATGGCAGGATGCCATGGCCGAGGAACTTAGGGCATTAGAATCAAATTGTACATGGGATATGGTTTCTTTGCCTACAGGTCGCCGTGCGATTGGGAACAAATGGGTGTATAAGATAAAATATAACCTGGATGGTAGCATTGATTGATATAAGGCCCGCCTTGTAGCCAAGGGCTACAGCCAGCGCCAAGGAGTTGATTATGAAGATACATTTGCCCATGTTGGAAAACTTGTCACTGTGCGCATTCTTGTCGCACTAGCTGCCATTCATCATTGGGACTTGCATCAAATGGACGTCCATAATGCTTTCCTTCAAGGTGATCTAGATAATGAGATCTATATGCGTCTTCCAGAAGGTCTTCAGTGCAAGGGGAGATCACTAGTTTGCAAGTTAAAGAAATCTTTATATGGACTTAAGCAAGCATCACGACAGTAGTATCAGAAATTTACTGACGCCTTTCTTCGAGCTGGCTTTAAGCACTCCCAACATGATCATTCTCTCTTCCTTAAGCAAACAAGTAAAGGACTTCTTATTGTTTTCATTTATGTTGATGATATGATAATTACAAGAGGGGACGAAAAAGGGATTGTTGAGTTGAAAAGATATCTTTGTTCCACTTTTCGAATGAAAGACCTTGGACTTGTTAAATATTTCCTAGGGGTTGAGATGGCACGTTCTCCCATTGGTCTTGTGATGAACCAACGAAAATATGCTCTTGAATTGATCACTGAATATGGACTTTCTGGATGCAAGCTTGCTGATTCTCCCATGGAACAAAATGTCAAGTATACAAGCTTAGAGTATGATGAGTTTTTGGAAAAGGAGGGAGACACTCCTTTAAAAGATATTCGTAAGTATCAGCGTTTGGTAGGTAGACTAATTTATCTCACCGTCACCCGACCTGATATTTGCTTTGCTGTTCGGTTATTAAGCCAGTTCATGCATGCACCTAAGGATTCACATTTAGAAGCAGCTTTTTGAGTCATTAGGTACATTAAAAAGTCACTTGGACAGGGTTTAATCATGAAGTCTCAGAACAGCTTAGAATTACGTGCTTATTGTGATGCTACATATGGATCTTGACCTGTGGGTCGGCGCTCTACTACTGGTTTTTGCATCATGCTTGGAGATTCACTCATCTCGTGGAAGAGCAAAAAGCAATCACAAGTCTCCAGATCTTCTACTGAATCAGAATATCGTGCCATGGCATCAACTACTTGTGAGATAATCTGGCTTCTTGGAGTTTTTCGAGATCTCCAAGTACCCTTAATAAGACCTGTTGCCCTTTTTTGTGGTAATGAATCTGCCATGAAAATAGCTGCCAATCCCGTCCTTCATGAAAAGACTAAGCATATTGAGATAGATCATCACTTCATCAGAGAAAAGATAGCGACTGGAGTTATTCGTACTGCTCACATTTCCACAAGAGATCAACCTGCAAACCTATTGACAAAGGCATTGGGAATACAACAACATTACTTCTTGTTAAGCAAGCTGGGTGTCTACGATCTCTTTCGACCACCAGCTTGAGGGGGGATGTTGAAATATTGTAGTTAGGCTTCTAGCATAGACCCAGAACTGTATAAGCCCATTATAAACTTACACTGTATAGGCCCATTTATTTCTCCGTTTACAATTCTTTATAAGCTCCGAAGAGCTCAGTGTGTTGAGTGAGAACGATTTTGTATCTTTCTCATTCTAGATATATTCAGCAGTTTCATGTTTTCTGCTTCAAATCCATTTCTTATCAAAGGGTATGGAGAGAGACTTTGACTTGGATGTAGACGTTGCAGGAGTGGTGCTTCGAAGGCTGGAAAAATCTTCGGAGGATATCCAAACTAACATCATTCGTGAAAAGTTGAAATGCATGATTAGTCTGCCCTGGAAGAAACAGAAATAGACTTGTCTTCTTCGGGTAGAAAAGTCTTGCTGCCGTGGTGCTGGTGTTAGCGTTCCCTGTGCTTTCAAGCAAATCTAACGGCTGCAATTTGTCCTGTAATACTTGGAAAGAATCATGGATCAAAACATTTAGAATATTTGCCGGTCAAGTATGTGTTTCAGTAATGATAATTTGTCAGCTGGTGAGGAAGCTTTTCGAGAGCGTATAAGGATTTTAGTTTTTGATTTTTGTACACATTATCTACAGTTTATAGATGTAGAGCTAGATGAATGGTTGTGGAGGAGATAGAATTTGGTTGAAGGTTGAAAGGGTTATCCAGAAAGTGTGAAAAGCAGCTTCAGAATGTGATCTTTTGTCATGTTTCTTTATTGTTCTTCTCAAGGGAGAATCTATCCTTGAAGAATTGTTGTGGCTAAGTTCATTTTCATTTCGAGACAATAAATAAAATTCAAATAATTTAAGGTCAATTTCTTTGCCTAAACAAAGGAGCTAGGTTTACCTTTTACACGCTAGATGTTTTCCACAAAGAGAAATCCTACTAGATATTCAAATGAAAAATTTGAGAGTATGTCTTACAAAGATTGTTTAAATTTATAAGGCTTGATGATTTTGTCATAAGTATTGTCTCTATTTACAACTAGAAAACAATCTACAATCTTCTTTTTAAAAAATAGGATTCTCTTTTTTTTAACCAATAATATTAACTAAATAAAGAATCATTATTATGTTGACAAAAGATTTTTACGTCATCAATAAAAGTGAAAAATCATATCCTAAATTAAATCATTTCCATTTTCTTGAATTTTGCTTCTTTGATTTTACTTTTAATACAAATGTAATTGATTAGTATTATGATAACAAATAATCTTGGACCATCATTTTTTTTATGAATATATGAGTTTATTTATCGAAGAATAAGATAATACAAAAGCTTAGGGGCATACTTCATCATTACAATTTATCTAAGAGAAAATTAAATGTAAAATCCTCCAACTATAATATAATAAAAAAACATTTGTTTGAGAGAGTTTGATATTCTTAAATAAAGACGCCCTTCTACGTATCACTTTTTTTATTCTAGCCAATAAAATTGGTATTTCAATAGACTTATTTTGAAAACATCTACAATTTTATTCAAACAATATATAATACATGCAAGTTAAGAAAGAAAATTTAAGAAGTTTTGCAGCCAAAATCTTTGCCTTTCATTACTTTAACCATCCATTGCAGTTCAAAATTTCAATCATCAATATTCTATTATCTTTAATACAATTTTTTTATTGATTAGTTAAAAAGGTTTGGAAATTATTTGATTAGTAATTCTACATTCAATGTCTTCCATATTACAACATTGTGGTTGATTATGACTATGAATTTTGGGAGTTGGATGACTTCCTTTTAAAAGTTTCTTTTAGATATTTTCTTTATTTTTATCTCAAGATATTCATAAACATTATAATGTAGTATGTTTCTTTTTTTTTTTTTTTTGGAGAAGTTAATCCTATAGTTGCTGTAAAACTTGAGCTCTCAAATCTCATCAATGATAATATCAATAAGATTGATAAAAATGATTTAGTCTTAAAAACTTTTCATTAGGCTATTTTGTGATTATAACTTTTTTAGTTTGTCTAGTCTTGATATTTGTTCGGCTAACTTTTCACAAGAAGACTTGTATAGTATCTAAATTCTCCTTTTGGTTGGTTATGTGAGGTTTATATTGAAAATGAAAGTCTCGTACTTTTTTGTTTATATTTATTACATATGGGCTAAACAAAATGAAAGATGCTTTGAGGAAAAAACAACTAATATTCTATTTTGATGACAAAAAGAAAAAAAAAAAAAAGGTAGTACGAGGAAGAGCTTTTTTAGTTTTAAAATATAAAATTTTTTTAAGATAATATCATTTTGATTGAGATTTGAATGCTTCTAATTCTTATCATGATATAAATAAAATTTTTGTAATACTTGGACATGCCTTTATACTTATGTATTTTAAATTTTATTAATATAATTTACCATTCTACAAAAAATAAGTTTCATATTGAAAAGATATAATCTTTTGGATAACGTTTAAATATATATATAAATCCTCTTCAACTCATGAATTGACTCTAAGGTTAAACTTTAAACTTTCTAAAATGGTATCAAAGCATAAGCCAATTTATTTTAACTACAAGCTTAGTTTAATCATATTGAAAAGATACAATCTTTAAATAATGTCTAAAAATATCGTAAACCTAAGGTATGTTTGGTGTGCAAAAGGTATTAAGAACAAAAATCTCACATCTAAAAGATATAATTATTAAATAATATTTAAATATTATACTTACAAGGGTAAAATGGTATTACATGAAAAGTAAAATTCACAGATAAATGAAATGGTAAACTCATAATTAAGTAAAACCAACCGTAAAACTATAATTACATGAAGTGGTAAAATAATAATTACAAAGTGGGAAAATTATAAATATGTAAACTAATAAAATTGTAATTATATATATTAAGCAAGTTCTTAAGGCCTTTCTATGGAAGAGTGTGAATGAGTGGGAAAAGGGATGGTAAGGTGCTTGAGACATTCTCTGCCTCGCGAGGAGAAATGGAGGCCTGGCACTTTAAGCATATTCAGAATATGTGCTCAAACAACAACCATACCATTTACTCAAGTTGGGTTAGGTCTTCCTCATTAAGTGTAAGGATTTTGGTCTCTTATTCCTATAGGTGACTGTTCTTGAACTTGGTGCGAGCTCCTCAAAGAGTGTTTGCAATTTCTTCCACGTTAAAGGACTTCATCTCTTGGTAAAGGATGATTTGTATTCCAGGATGGACTTCGCCTCTCCTCATGCCTTGTGCCACCATGTGAAAGGTAGAGCTACCGTATTCGGCAACGTTCTTGATTCATTCTCCTTTTCTGTTGGTCCTTGAGTACCAGCTGAGGTGTCTGAAGCCTGTATCTCCACGCTGGCAGTAACCCTGTTTTCGCCCTGCCGAATGGCCTCCCGACACTTGACTTTTCCAACCGTAACACTAAATCATCCGTGGACGTTCGAAAGACAACTTTGTCATCGTCCAAGTCCTCGGTTTCAGATAATTCAAGCCCTGTGTCTCCGCCTGCACTCTCCTGCAATTGCAACGCAAATTCAAGGTACCACAACACATCATTCATTGATGGTCGCTTCGCTCCATTTTCAAGCAAACATCTCATTGTTATCTCAACAAATTTTTTCAAGCAACGGGGTGCTATTTGACCCTTCATGGCCGGATCAACCATTTGCTTAACATTCCCATTTCTGTAGTTTTCTCGCACCCACCTTGCCAGTCCCACCGGTGGCTCTACAGTGCGTAAAATGGGTGGTCTTGAGCACAACACTTCACACAAAACGACACCAAAGGATTACACATCCGACTTGTCACTCAAATGTTGGTTGCCGTAGTATTCTGGGTCCAAATATCCAAAACTACCCTTAACAGCTGTGCTGACGTGAGACTCGCCGGTTAGGCTCACTTTGGACAATCCAAAATCAGACACCTTTGCTACCAATTTTCATCCAATAAGATATTTGTTGTCTTCACATCTCGATGAATAATTGGTCCCTCTGCGGTTGTATGCAAGTAGTCCAATCCACGCGCTGCACCGATACAGATCTCAAGCCGTTGCTGCCAAGGAAGAGGAGGATTATTGGTTCCATACAAATGATCCTGGAGGGTTCCACGGACCATATAGTCGTACACAAGGATCATTTCACTACCTTCGTCACAATATCCAACAAGAGAAACGAGATTGGGGTGACGAAGCTGAGAGAGCACCTTGATCTCCGTTTCAAACTCATGGGCCCCCTGTTGGGAACCTGATTTCAACCGCTTGATCGCAACTGAATTGTCCCCACCATCGATGTAACCCCTGTACACAGTACCGAACCCTCCACCACCAACAACGAGATGATTATCGAAGTTGTTGGTGGCCGCCCCGATCTCAGCCAATTTGAAGTGACGACACAGATTGCATGGGAGAGTTGGCTTGAGTGTCCTCTCTGACCTCATCTTCGAAAGAGAAAATGTATCCCACGAAGACGTCCCATCGCTTGACCCAAAATCCTTCACTCCCCTGTGCCGCCGGTAATCAACAACCCGAGGATCCACAGCACAACAAAGCCAAAAACTCCACCCCCAACACCGGCAACTATTGCTACCATTTTATTCTTCGACTCTTTCTTTGATCCTTGTGGCACTACTGTTCGAGGGGTCAGCGGAGGTGGGTCGGGATTGGATCCGGCGAGATTGTCGTGAGAGTCGCTTACCTTAAAGATTTCGACACCGTTCAAGATTGCATCCGTGTTGGCTTTTAGCGTGATAGAGAGGTTCACTTTCTTCTGGCCTTCTTCAACTGACATCAAAACAGCGTAGTCTTTTTTTATCGGGATGCCGTTTCCACCACTCCAAGATATCACGTTGGCTTCTTTCTCAGTAGTTTGATTTGCTATAAAAATATGGAACTTTCTCTGGGCTTTCTCAGTAATTTGTGGATAAATCTGGCAGAAGTGTAGCCTGACAAGATATACAAACTTGGAATCTACGGAGAACTCCCACCTAAGATTGTTGTTCTTGTCGATAGTTTTGTTTTTCTACATGGTGATGGCAGTCCGATAGACATCTTCCGGTGCAGTGTACGTAGGTGTCTCCTTTGTATAGTTTATTTCAATTACTGTATTGGCGAGTATCAAACTTATATATTTTCTCGAGTAATCATCCGGAGTCCAGCTCCGGAACATGCCAGTGTCATCAGAGGGCGAAATGAAGCCGCCTCCAACATTCACTCTATGTATCATCTCTAGAGCACTATCGTACGGGCTTGGCTGACCAATGAAAGAAACATCTGGATCGGCAGATGGTGGGTGGTAGAGATTGGTTGGCATCGACAAGATTTCAATACCGTTGATAAAGGCATATGAATAAGAATCGCCCGGAGTGAAGGTTATGTCCAACCTTTGCTCCTCTCCAACGTTGACGCAGTATTCCTTGAATATGGTATCCGGGGATCAGCATCGGCATCTACTGTAAGTGAAGGGTTGAAATTGCTAAGAAGAGTAAAATGACCGGCTTTGGCATAGAATAGGGCTTTAGAGAGATCAAAGTTGCCATACGAAGCCGGATAGAAGTATAACCGAATGAATTTTTGGCCGGGTGTGACCTGGAACATGCAGTTGAATGCAGAGGTAGAGAGGCGAGCCGTGGCATAGGGTACAGGGTCAGCATAGGGGGATCGGTGAACAGCGTTGTAAGGCTAGAGATGCCTGGTTCTGTAATTGTTCAAAAGGGGAGAATCTTGAGTCAACGTCTCCAATCCATGTCCGACCACCGTCTAGTGCAGTCAAGTTGCCAGAGGAGCCACAGTTGAGGGGAATATTTTTGACGGGTACGTAAGGAGACGGCGAACCACTGGCGACAGTGCTGGTCAGGAGGTACAGCAAGAGGGCCAGGAAGAGAGCCGTGAGATGTGGTAACACGGGCGCTTGACTTCGGTTCCACATTGGGCCTTCAGAGAGAGAGAGAGAGAGAGAGAGAGAATCTGCCTTTAGAATACAAGTCCTTGAAGTGCTCCAAATGAAAATAACACGATTGAGGTGATGTCACAGTACCACCGGGGCAAAGAAGTCAAAAAGTTACTTTCAGTTTCATAAATGTTAACAAATAGGGGGCGGGGGCCCTGGCTCAGTGGCGTTCTCTGAGCCTAACCCTGACCGGCCGTCCCACCGGTCAGGGGTTCGAATCCCGTCCCTCCCCTTCCCCCGGGTGTGTGAGTTTATAATAAAAAAATTTAAAAAAAAAAAAAAAAAAAAAAAAAAAAAAAATGTTAACAAATAGAATTGTCATATATTCCGAAACGAAATAATAATCACCCTACTTGCAAATTTTTGGGAAACCTTAAAAGAGTAACATTGGTGAACTCACCACGTCAGTTTCGTGGAACTAAATGACTTCGGAGGGTGAAGTTTGTACAGGTCTACTGGGGATATGAGTCTATCGGATAAGGGAATGGAAAGATTGGTTGACTTGGATGTGGACGCAGGAGGACTGATGCTCCGAAGCCTCGAAAAGTCTTCGGAGGAAACCCAAATTAACATCCCCATGTGAAAAGTTGAAATGCATGACTAGTCTACCTTCCAAGAAACAGAGAAGTGTCCCTACCGTGGGCCTGATGCTAACGTTCGCTGTGCTCTCGACCAAATCTAATGTCTGCAATTTATCCTGTAATACTTGGAAAGAATAAAAAATTTGCTGTCAAATATGTGTTTCGGGAATGATAATTGGTCAGCTTCTGAGGAAGCTTTTCAAGTTCTTATAAAGATTTTAGGTTTTGATTTTTGTACACATAATGTAGAGTTTATAGACGTAATGCTAGATGAGTGATTGTGGACGAAATAGGATTTAGATGATGGTTGAAAGAATATCTAGAAAGTGTGAGAAGGAGCTTCAGAATGTGATCTTTTGTCATGTTTATTTATTGTGCTTCTGAAGAGAGAATTTACCTTGACAAATTGTTGTGGCTTGAGTTCATTTTACAACTGGAGAAAAAAATTAAATTCAAATAATTTTATGGACAATGTATTAGAAGTTTGTTTGCCTAAACAAAGGAGATAGATTTATCACTTGATGTTTTAGACAAAGAGAAATCCTACTAGATATTCAAATGGAAGTTTTGAATTTTTTTTTTTCACAAAGATTGTTTAAATTTCTAAGGCTCGATAATTTTGTTATTAGTGGTCTCCATTTATAAGGAAAAAAACTCTTCATTTTAAAAAATAGATTCTATTTTTTATTACCTAATAATATTAGCTAAATAAAGAATCTATTTTTCCAAAAAGAAGATTCTTCTTTTATAAAGTAAAATTATCTATCTTTTTACAAAACTTCTTCCAATTTGTTTAGAATCCAACTATAGAATTCCTTTTCTTTATTTTTGTTGGGAAAAACCAATAACCATTTTACAAGAGTACAAAAATATATATGAGGCATTCCTATTGATTTATAAGGTTTAGATATTCTTCTTCATCAAGAGAGAGTGATCCATTGTTTTTGATTGTTATCGTGCTAACGTAAGATTTTTACACCATCAAATAAAAGTGAAAAATTATATTATAAATTAAATCAATTCCTTTTTCTTGAACGCTTATTCTACTTCTTTGATTTGACTTTTAATACTTTTCTTTTTTGAGACCTTTTCTTTTCTTTTTCTTATTCACATGATCAAAGTAAGTGTATATTTTCGGTGTTTGTTGGAGAAGCCCAATCTTTGCATTGTAGGGATTGGAAAGAAAACATAGGACTGGGTTGACTAGGTCCAGTTCTTTCAAAGAAAAACAAAAGGCCAAAATAGTCGGCTTCTCTCACAAAATAAAAGCGATGGCACAGTGCCGTAGCTCCCCAAAAGTAAAGACTCAATGTACATGCTATATATCAAACGCCTCCTTTCACGGTAAGCTTGTTTAACTTTATCGACTACCAGTCCTCCTGTCCTTTTCCGTTCTCGTGCAATCTCCTGAATCATGCATTCTCTTGTGGCCGAAAACCAGTTAAAATGAGCCCGCTGAGTCCAAACGTCTAAACTCTGAACCCAAATATTCGGTGTTATTTTAGACACATTCTCAAATTCTTCCGAAAGTTTGTGAGTTTATACACCAACGCAATAACTAAGGTATTTCCAAGACAAAAGTCTTATACAGGAAGTATAATCCTTTGTAGTAAAATTTGAATAAAGAATGGTTTTTTCAATTCTTAAATTAACTTTTGAGTTAAATTTTTGGACATTTTAACTTGATACTAAAACCTACCTCCATTTTGTACAACCTTAAGTATGATGTGTTTTAATGCGTGGGAATGCGTGTGCATAATAAAAGTCTTATACTAAAAGTATGATTACTTATCTAACTTTCATCTTATACACACAAAGGCATATTCCTCCTTTTACTATGATTAGCTAGAGATGGCTAATGAAAAACCAAGGTACCCCAAAAAGTATAGGTGCTTTTGAACCTCACTCGAACTTTTCATATATGCAATGCGTATGATACAATAGACCAGTTTTTCCAGATGCTTGTGTGTGAAAGAAAGAAAGGGAAAAGTAAAGGTGTAATAACATCATTTCTAGAGTTCAGGGGCAGAGAGTTGTTAAGGGCATTTGTTAGAATGAGAATTTCAAAGGTCTTGAAGATGTGAGGTAGAACATGTTCTATCCGAACGTTTTCTAAACCCCATCGAAATGGCCACATTTTCCCATCTTTTTTATTATGATAAAACGCTATCAATATGGTAAATTTACTATGGATTGTAAATTTAAAATTCCACTTTTTTAAGGAAAATATTTACTAGTGGGAGAGATTGTGGTAAGAGAAAGGAAGATCGCTTGAAAAAACATAAATTGATATAGAATTTTGGTATTTAGTCCTTTCAATTTATATTCTAACATTTTCTTATATTACTTATACTTATAAATGATACTTTTGAGATCTAGATTTTTACATTAATATTATGCCACCTTAATAATTAATCCCCAAACTTAGGTAATAAGAAAGAGCTGCTTCAGTGAGTAGTTTCTTCCTTCTCTGATGATAGTGACCTGCAATCTTTTTTTTTTTTCTTTTTCCTTTTCTTTCACTGGTATGCATTTTGAAAGTAATCGTTACTCTTATTTAAGAAAAGGAATGTTCCTCTTTAGGAAAAGTCAGGTGGATTCTTGCCAGCTATCAAAGTAGTCTATAATGCTCTTGCACGTTGCTTTTTGGACTTAAAAGGGATTTTTCTGTCCATTTTTATTTATACACTTCAATATAATCTATATGTTCAATCTTCATATTTTTCTTCATCCTACTTCCAAAATCATCCCAAAAAGGTTTATCCTAGATCACACTATGATTCGAGATGTGAATTCACAATAACCCGTTCAAATCAAAACCTCATGCAGACATGATTGCGGAGAAGGCACAAGGTGTAGGTTAGGTAGCAAGCCGCAACTTCCACTCATCACGACACAGCCCCTTTCAGATAATTGGGCCTGGTCTGTCTCATTTATGGCTAGGTTTCTTCGGTTTTTGGTTCTTTACAGGTGCTTCGCCGTTTGCCCACGATTATTAAGCTTTAAGGTTATTCCGAGATTTGGAAAAGAACTTTAGAAGCTTTGGGTGAATGAGGACATTCATTCTCTTCTATCAAAGCTATGTTCTAAGCTGAAAGCTCCGGAGATTCTGGGTAGACTTAATAGAGAGATGTCAATCTTATATTTTTCAAAAGATAAGATTTGACCTGAAATTTAAATATCTCTTCGTTAACCAATCCCTCGACTCTAGTCTGTGGGAGAAACTGGAGGCTATACAATAACCCTCCAATCATAAAAGGAACATATAAACTTCTTCTCAATCCTTTTTCCTTGAGGAAGAAGCCATTAAGCTTGTTGGAGACCACGAATTCGTGGTGGCTGAAACCACGATCTCACATTGCGGTGTCGGTTTCTCAGCTGTGAGTAGGCGTTCTTTATTGTGGCATTCGTTGACTAACATAATCCACTCTAAAGACTGGTGCTTACTAGCTGCCCTTTCTTTTGTACTAGACCTTTTAGCCTCCGCAAAATGATGTATATCGCAACGTTCTCCAACTACCATTCCGCATACATCGCAAACGGGACCAAACATGCATTAATGTTTGCATATAAATATATCAAACCGAATTCAATCTTTCAGAAATAGAAGATTTACACATCTAATACAAAAACAAAGTTAACAACTATAGACGGTCTTGAGTCTTGTTTGATAGTGACTAATAATCTGGCAAGTGAAATTCTTATTTCGTGTTTAATTATATTTCAGATAATAGCTAAATAATAAAGCTATTCATTTATAAAATTAATATCTACGGTTTGAATCCTCTTGGTCCCATTGCCTATAAGGAAAAAAAATATCCAGAGATGAAATTGTACATGTTTTAGACTAATATTGAAATCTCAAATATAGAATTATCGAACACATTTAGAAAATCTCAGTGTGTTCTATACATTTTTGCATGCAAAGGCTTTCTTAATACTTTGTAATTAAAGGCTTATTACCTGTAGACAACCTCATCCAATAACGTCCCTTACCACCCAATTTTGACTCTCTTCTTTCACCAATCCTTGACTCTCACAGAACACTGTTCCCGAGAACATCAATTTGCTGGAATCTTGACTGATATTAGAAGAACTTTGCTCGCCGCGGCTCACTATGGTGACTCCGGCGTTAGTAGTACTAAACGTGTCATCGCTATCATCATCGGTGGACATGCGTAATAGAGCTTTGTCATCGTCCACCTCCTCGGTTTCAGACAATTCAAGTCCCATGTCTTCGCCTGCACTCTCTTGCATTTGCAACGCAAACTCAAGGTAGCTCACCACATCATTCATTGACGGCCGTTTGGTTCTGTTTTCAAGCAAGCATCTCACTGCAATCTCAACAAATTTCTTCAAACAACGGGGTGCTATTTGATCCTCTAAGGCCGGATCAACTATCTGCTTAAGCTTCCCATTACGATAGTTTTCACGCACCCACCTTGCCAGACCCACTGGTGGCTCTTCGGTGCGTATAATGGGTGGTTTGGCACACAACACTTCACACAAGACTACACCAAATGAATACACGTCGGACTTGTCACTCAAATGTTGGCGTCGATAGTACTCTGGGTCCAAATACCCAATGCTGCCTTTGACTACTGTACTGACGTGGGACTGAGAAATGCCGGTAGGGCCCACTTTGGACAATCCAAAATCAGACACCTTTGCCACCCATTTCTCATCCAATAAAATATTTGTTGTTTTCACGTCGCGGTGAATGATTGGTTTCTTTGCACTTGTATGAAGGTAGTCCAACCCCCGCGCTGCACCGATACAGATCTCTAGCCTTTGCTTCCAACTAAGAGGGGGATTGTGGGTGTCATACAAATGTTCCCGGAGGGTTCCACGGACAACGTAGTTGTAGACAAGGATCATTTCCTCGCCATCGTTGCAGTATCCAACAAGAGAAACGAGATTGAGGTGACGAAGTTGGGAGAGCATGCTGATCTCGGTTTCAAATTCGTGGGCCCCCTGTTGGGAACCTGATTTTAGCCGCTTGACCGCGACTGGATTGGCCCCACCATCAATGTAACCCTTGTATACAGTACCAAACCCTCCCCCACCAATAATGAGAATATTGTCGAAGTTGTTGGTGGCTGCCTTGATATCCGCCAATGTGAAGTAACGACACAGTGCAGATGGTAGAGATGACTTGTGGATCGTCGTTAACTCGGTCGTAGAGAGAGAAAATGCACCCCACCAAGACATCCCATCAATGGACCCGGAATCCTTGACTCCCTTCTGCCACCGGTAAATCAACAACCCGAGGATCCACAGCACAACAAAGCCGGAAACTCCACCACCAACACCGGCAGTGATTGTTGTTACTCTATTCTTCGGCTTCTTTGGTAGTCCTGGTGGCTCAACTATTGGAGGGCTCAGTGGATGTGGATCAGGATTGGATCCGGCAAGATTGCCACTGGAGTCGCTTACCTTAAAGATTTCAACTCCGTTGAGGATAGCATCACTGTAAGGAGTGTGCCGGTCTTGCGGGTTTGCTTCGAGAGCGATAGAGAGGTTGATTTTCTTCTGGCCTTCTTTGCCAAACATCGAAACAGCAAAGTCTCTATATAGTGGGACGCCATTTCCACCACAACAATATATTACGCCGGTAGCAGTTTGATTTGCTATGAAAACAAGGAAGTGTCTCTGGTGTGATTGAGTAATATTTGTTTGAAACTCGCAGAAGTGTAGCCTGAGAAGATAAATGAAATTGGAATCTACGGGGAACTCCCAAGTAAGGTTGTAGCTCTTGTTGATAGTGTTGTTCCCAATGATGACGGCAGTCCGATAGACATCTTCCGGTGCAATATATGCAGGGGTCTCCTTGGTGTAGCTTACTTTAACCGTTACGTTAAATATAAAATTTCCTCTAGGTATTCTCAAGTAGTTGATATCTGGAGTCCAGCTCCGGAACATGCCAGTGTCTTCAGAGGGTGACATGAAGTGGCCTCCAACATTCACTCTGTATACCGTCTCCAGAGCAGTGTTGTTGGTGATGTCGTACAGGCTCTGTTGGCCGACAAAAGGAACCTCTCGATCGACAGATGCTGTGTAGTAGAGTTTGGTAGGCATCGACAAGATTTCAATTCCGTTGATGAAGGCATATGAATGAGAATCGCTGGGAGTGAAGGTTATGTTCAACCTCTGATCCTCCTCGATGTTGACACAGTATTCCTTGAATATGATATCCTGGTGATCAGCATCGGCATCTGCTGTAAGTGAAGCACTAAAGTTGCGAAGAAGAGTAAAAGGGCCAGCTTTGACAGAGAATAAGGCTCTAGAGCGCTCAAAGTCGCCGTATGAAGCCGGATAGAAGTATAACCGAATGAATTTTTGGCCGGGTGTGACCTGGAACGTGTAGGTGAATGCGGAGGTAGAGAGCCGAGCCGTGGCGTAGGGTACGGGATCAGCATAGGGGGATCGGTGAGTGGCGTTGGCTGTCAGAGATGCCTGTTTCCGTAATTGTTCAAGACGGTAGAATCTCGCGTCAACGTCTCCCATCCAGGTCCTATCGTCCATTGCACTCAAGTTGCCAGAGGAGCCACAGTTGAGGAGAATATTTTCTACGGGTCTGTAAGGATACGGCGAACCACCGGCGACGGTGCTGGTAAGGAGGTACAGCCAGAAGGCTAGGAAGAGAGGTGTAGGATATGGAGAGACGGGTATTTGGCTTCGGTTCCCCATTGGTGCCACGAGAGAGACAGATAATATGCCTTATGAAACAGTATGCAAGGGCGATTCTCCAAAAGAAAATAATGCGATGAGGTGGCGTACACAGTGTCAGCTGCACAAATTTCCAGCAAGCTTCTTCGAACTTCACGCAATACAAGTCCAAAAATAGCCCTAAGCGAAATATCCAACCCGTCTGATGCAAATTAACTACCTAGAAGTTAAATTGGAGGCAAGATTTTTTTTTTCAAATAGGGACATACAGATAAATTTTTCTAAAATTAATAAGATTGAACATAATAACGTTATATTGGATAAATATAAAATATAGGATATAATCTCAAATACCTATATATTAAGTTAGCACACATAAACAAAAATTTACAAGATTGGGTATAAGGTGATTTTATCCTCTTGACTCTTGCTACAGACCCCAAAAGTTCTGTTTCATTTTCGTTCCTCGTATTTTAATATCTGAAATTATTTGCAGATCATTTGTAATCCCTTCTATCAAATTGGTTCATTATCCTTAGAATAATGCTAATTTGATTTGTCAAAATTAAACAAAATATAATTACTACTTTGGCCCATAAAGGGTTCTTAATTTGTGTTAAGAACGCCATGCGTTTTAATGAAAATGTGTTAATTTACTTATATGTCGTTGGAGATTACAAAGAATGAAATTATCTTTTAGTAATTTTTTTTTGTGCATTTTAAAATGGCATTAAAGATTGTTGTATATTCTGAAACAATCTTCATCTTAAATCTGTACCATACTTGATCCCGTCATGTCAGTTTCGAGGCCTTTTCGTTGTCCCGTGACTTCGAAGGTCCTCATGGTGGGTAGCAGTCTATCAGAAACGGAGAGATAGTATGACTTGTTGATGAGGAAAAAGCTAGGGCTGTAGTGAAGCCTCGAAGGCTGGAAAAATCTTCAGAGGAAATCCACACTAACATCATGATTAGTCCGCCTTGGAAGAAACAGAAAAGACTCGTTTTCTTCGGGCAAAAAAGTCTTGCTTGTTCCCTGTGCTCTCAGGCAAATCAAGTGACTGCAATTTGTCCTGTAATAGTTGGAAAGAATCGTCGATCGAGAAGTTTGAAAAATTTTCCGGTTAAGTATGTGTTTTAGGAATGATAATTGGTCAGCATCTGAGGAAGCCTTTCGAAAGCGTATAAAGACTTTAGTTTTTGATTTTTGTACACATTATCTATAGTTTATAGACATAGAGCTAGATGAGTGGCTGTGGAAGAAATAGGATTTAGTTGATGGTCGAAAGAGTTATCCAAAAAGTGTGAGGAGGAGCTTCAGAATGTGATCTTTTGTCATGTTTCTCTATTGTGCCTTTCAAGAGAGAATCTATCCTTAACGAATTGTAAATTAAATTCAAATAACTAAAGAACAATGAACGAGAAGTTTATTTGCCAAAGCAAAAAAAGATAGATTTATCACTTACGCACTAAATGTTATGACAAAGATAAGTCCTCCAAGATATTCAAATGAAAGTTTCGAGATTATGTTTTATAAAGATTGTTTAAATTTTATACGGCTCAATGATTTTGTTACGGGTGTCATCTATTTACAAGTAAGAACCACAATCTTCTCTTTAAAAAAAAAAGATTCTTTTTTTTTATTTAACCAATAATATTAACTAAATAAAGAATCATCTTTTCTGAAAAGAAGATTGTTCTTTCCTAAAGTAAAAATTAGCTACTTTTTTTTAACAAAATTTCTCCAACTTTCTTTGGAATCCAACTCTAGAGCTCCTTCTTTTTTTCTTTTTTTTTTCTTTTTAAACAAAAACCAATAACCACTTTACAAGAGTGCAAAAGTATATATGAGACATTCCTGTTAGTTGATAAGGTTAAAATATTTTTCTTCATCAAGAAATAGTGAACCGAAAACAAAACAGAAGGAATGGCTGAGGGCCGTTGCTGCCCTCAAAGAAAAGACTCAAGGTACATGCGGTATGTCAACTGAAACAATGAATTAATCTACGTGAACAGTGCTGTACCTCGGGCTCTTCCGAGCTAGGCTGTCCACCGCCGAACTATCTATCACACGTCAAGCACTCGCGTGAATACCCACTGTTGAAATTCGCACCTTGTCAACTACGTCCTTCAACATTAAGCTTGTTTTGTTTTACTTATTCAACCACCAGTCCCTCTGTCCCTTTTCCGGTCGTGCAGGCCCTTGTGGCCGAAAACCAGTTGAAATGAGCCCGCTGAGCCGAATATCTAAAACTTGAACCCAAATGTTCGGTGTTATCTTAGACGGGTCACCAATTTTTCTAAAAGTTTGCTAGTTTAGATACCAGTGCAATAACCAAGGGGATATTCCTCCGTTTACTACGATTTAGGTAGAGATGGCTGATGAAAAATAAGTGTAGGTGCCTTTGAACATCACTTGAGTTTTTAATATATGCTGTTAGTATGATACAAAAAGACCAGTTTTCTAGATCAGTGCGTATGTGAAAGAAAGAGAGGGAAAGGTGAAAGTGAGATAACATCAGTTCTAGAGTTCAGGAGAAGAGAATTGTTAAGACCATTTGTGGGAATGAGAATTTCAAAGGTCTGAAGATGTGGGATAGAACATGTTCCATCTAATCATTTTTTTTTCTTTCTCTTTTTCTAAAATAGGGAGGTTCAACCTAATTATTTATATTAGTAACACAAGTGAACTGAACGCCATATCTTTTAGAAGATACATGGAGCAGCGCAAGGCATAAAGCTTAATCCCTCAAAACATAAACCTCACAAGCGGGTGCAGTGCATCTCAAAATCAAAAACATCTTGAACTAGCACAAGCATATATTATAGAAGAAGAAATAAGCAGACATGGAAATCCCTTCATGGATATGTACCAACCACTTACCGAAACAGTTGTTCCATAATAGGTTGGCGTTAGTTGATAAGATGGGGCAAGGCCAAGAGGTCCATGTTTTTACAAAGGAGACGAGCACATAGACTGTTCAGGACACGCCAATTTCTGGAATTTCACCTCCCGTCAGCAGGGCCGCGATTGCAAGCGTTTTCTAAACCCCGTCGAAATGGCCTCATTTTCTTGTCTTCTTATTATAATTATTATTTTAAATATCTCGAACCTTTTCCGTGCAATCAAATGCAGTTTGTTCTACGTCATTGTAATCTCCGATTAGCCCGAACATATGGCAGGATGATTTTCTTTTATTTTGCACGCTCTAAAGCTTGTTGCTTTGCTCGTGAAAGTTGGCTTTTACTCTCGGTTCAGCAAACCAATAGTGGACGCATCCTGAGTATTCGATTCTCTATATTCTACTCTACTCATGTTGTGCTGACAAAAGCATCCCAGATCGACTGCAAATTCGGTACCCTCATTTCCAATCCCTCCGGACTCTATTCTTTGGGAGCAACTGCCGGTTAGTCACTAAAACTCCTACCTTGGAAGAAATTATAAGAATAAATAAATAATGACTTAAGTTCTAGATCGATGATTGATATCTTGCTTGACCCGGAGATTTATTTTCTTATAATAACAGGAGCGGTGGTGCATAAAGTCTTCCTCATTGGCACTAGGGAATGTGCTGAAAGTTATTGATCAACCACTTCATAGTGGGTTGGGAGCAACTGCCGGTTACTCGAATGACCTTCCAACGAGGCACCGTATGTTAACCCAATTTTAATGCATTTGGTTTTTTTATGATAAGTTTTTATGTATGTAGTATAGATTTTGGCTTTTGATTTTGTCGGGAGGGATGGGCTTAGAGATCTTCCTCCTCCTAGTCACATAGGCAAAATACCCCAACTGTCCCTGGGCTTATTATTTTTATGAATTTAGATGGAATATTCACGGCTGTACCAAACCTGTTTAATGGTATAATAGTTAAATCGAGTAAAGAGAAGTAACAAACTCATTAGCTTATGTAGAAAAACCATAGGACTAATTGAAACATCATTTTCAATATAAGCAAATTGAGTTTACAGTAATATCTCAAATATAACTCAAATCAATAAACCTATCTCTACGTATGGTTACTTATGGGTTGGATTAAGTCATATTATTAGCCTTTAACCCAAATTCAAAAACTAACATAAAAAAAAAAGGGTTCATAAATTCAAGCCATATTAAATAGTTGTCTCATTGCTAACCTCGGTTGGATGGGATACTCCCCTGAACCCAGTTTCATCTTCAGGTGATGGCTGTGCTTTGGCACATGGCCACTGCATCTCCATGATCGCTTCGAGCTGTAAGGTAAGCCGAACAAATGAGAGAGTCTTATGACCCTCTTCTTAAGAAGCTGAATGGGTCCTTGGTAAATCCTAGTTGAGGATTTTTGTTCTCTTGCTTTGAGGCCTTTGTTTTTGCGAGCATCTATGACCATCCGCCTATGATGATGAAGCTTGATGTACTCTCCTGGGACTAAAAGCCTTTTAAGTTCTTTTATTTTGTGGCGGATCATCTTATCTCTCCCCCCTGGTTGAGGAGGTCTTGTGGACTGTGGCTTCAGGTTCTCCCATGCTTGGTAGTTGAAAGGCCTAAAACGGTTCTAACATGCTAAATAAGGATCGTTTGTTTGACATCACTATAAAAGGTTTAGATCTGTAAGGAATAAGATTCCAATAAGATTCCAAACTAAGACAACTCTAAAGCTTTTTATTCTTGACAAAGCATGGCCATTGTTAATGATTTGATGTAAGGCTGTAATTCATTTTTATTTAAGGACTTCTTCTTGAGGATGTCAATACCACTAGTATCTCTTGCTGTAATACTATTTATAAGTGCATAGCTAAGGTTATGATTAAGATTGGCAGTTAAAATCCAAAGTGAATCATTAACTAAATACATCCTTAGATTTCCCTAAAAGTAGGCTCAATGTATATTGTATGAGAGGTTTATTAAGGCTATTCTGAAGGCTATTGATATCCGAATAACAAAGTCTCTTGCACTAACAAAGAAATTCCTAGCCTCCGGCTTTCTGCTTACTTTAATGGTGAGTAGGACGGGTGTTTTGGGAGAAAACGAGGTCTTTGCAACGGGGACCCAAGGTCACCTAATGCTTTGTCCTAATTATGCAAAAAATTTCAAGTATCTTAGACTTCTATCTTTAAAGGGAACTTTGATTTTTCATTGAAGACATAAAAAAGAGAATACTTCTCACTTTTGTTTTGTAGGAAATCTTCTTGTGCTTGGTAAATGTGATCATACTTCTATAGCGTTTATTAGGAACATACAAGCTAAAGTTAAAAGATCTCTTAGGTTTTCACATAATTCTAGCAAAATTAATTTACATACTTTTGAAGTTTACCAAAACAATAGAAAGCCCCTCAAATGGGAGATTTAGTCTAGGTCTATTCCTATTAGACATCTTGGGTTTCCCTCATCTCTTCCAAGTTGAGAAAGATGGATTCTCTCTTCTCCTTGACAGGACTACCTCGAGGCATAAGGAGTTTGCATTCAGTTGCATCTCTTATGCTAAAAGAGTTTAGTTGGTTAAAAACATTTGGTTTTGCATCCCTCTTTCTTGGTCACTCCATCTCATTTTTCCTAGAGGAATTGCCAGATATATCAAGCAAGTTCTTAAGTCCTTTCTATGGAAGGGAGTGAATGGGTGGCAAAGGGATGGTAAGGTGCTTTGGTCATTCTTTGCTTCATGAGGAAAAATGGAGACTTGTGGCTTGGCGGGCATTTTAAGCACATTTAGAATATGTACTCGAACAACGACCATCCTATTTGCTCAACTTGGGTAGGTCTTTACCCACTAAGGGCAGGGATATTGGTCTCTTATTTCTCTAGGTATTTGAAATTTCTTCTATGTTAAAGGACTTCGTTTCATGGCTTGCTTATATGATTAGAATCCCTCATTCTCCTTTTCAACTTTCTTTCCTATGACATTCGTATCTCTTAATACAAGAGAATTTGGTTTCCTACGAGGGACTTCTATCTCTTCATGCCTTGTGCCAGTTTTTTTTTTTTTTTTCTTTGTTTTGTGGGGGCCGGGGGAGGACTCTTTATTGCTTCCCAATTCTCTTGTAAATCTCTCCAAGATCCTGTTGATAGTATCTTGTTTGCTGCAAATGTTCATCTCATTTAGAAATGGAAGCACGAGATTATCCTCTACAAAGACAAGTGATGATGCCTTTAGAGTACTTCAACTTCTTAATCATATCCCAGCTTCTCCATAAAGCTTTTGGTCATAGTTATTTATATTCTAATTTATTATTTTAGTTATTCATGAAAGTATTCTTTTTTATTATATGTCAATTCTAAGGAAAAAGGTAGCTTTCTAACATAATACTAAAGCACATATTCATGTAAGATATTCAATCACTCGTACATTGTATCCTTGCAAGACATATTTTTTCAAATTACATTATATTCTTTGTATGTAAATGTATTTTCTTTTCTTTCAAGTTAATTTTAAAAGAAAATAAACCTTCTAACAATAAAAAGGGGGCTACCTATTATATTTTCTTTTCTTCAATAATATATTATTGTACATGAAAAAGAAAATATGGGATGCATCTTTTGATCATTATAGTTTTCAGAAACCTTTCTCTTGTATCAAATCAACTCTTAAATTTTATTATTTTCCTTCAAGTCCTTTATACTCTTATTCACGATGTTCTTTTTGTTGCATAAAGTTGAATTGGGACAAGATTTTTCCCCTATTCAAGTCAAACAGGATTTTTTATACAATCCCTTTTAATACTTATTGCTGTATTTCTTTTTTTTTTTTATCTCTAGTTTATTTCCAATTGAATTTCACTTCCACCAAGTCATTCTTATTCGTTTAAGATTTAAATGGTTCTTTCAGTGTAAGGTTCTGCCTCACGACAAAGCCACAAAGATTGGAGAGAAACAGAGAACAAAAGGCTTTTAGGGAACATTTTTCTTGAATTCTTTACACACTGATTTCCCACAAAACACGCATAACTATATAAGAGGGCTACATAACCACACACGAATGAGTATTACCTACAAAAGGGAACGGGCTTATACAAGGCCCAAATCAATAACATATGAACGAAAAAAGGGCAATGCACCTGAGACTCAACATTTATTATATCTTCAAATCTTTTAACAAAAAAGTTCAACAATTATCACCCGGGAGCGGCAGTAGCCGAGAACAGAAAACAAGAAAAGGGACAAAACCATGTGAGGGGGGTCCGTTAGATTATCAATCAAGAAACTCACGGGTGTGGTATTGGCAGAAAGGTGCAGCACTCAAATCACTCGAGATATAAGCAGCCTGACTCCATTACTAGTATAACGTTCACGAGGAACAAAACCAAATACACCAACAGAATCGGAGGCTGTAGTGCTGCACGTCATATATAGACACGGCCTTCGCAATCATCCGTCTTTGTATTAACAATATTAATATTAATAATATTAATATTTATGAAGATATTGCTTCATCCTCCTCTGGAGTAGCTGGCTCGTCAGAAGTTGATTCCAGTTTATGTGTATTAGTTAGTGAGGGAGCTTCCTCAGAAGAGACTACCCCTTGCTACCTTCCCCCAGAAGATTATGGTGCCACGTTTCAATGGTCTTGTTCACCTTTTGACGTAACTGCACCTGGGCCGTTGATGCTCTCGTCTCAACATAATGTTCAGACCGACTATGCTGGACAAAACGAACTATGTGGTGAAACACTTGAAGCAGTCGAGCCTACATGTCAGTTAATAGGTTCGGGCATACCACTTACTTTTGAGCTGGGACAACCTTCCCATCAGAGAGAAAATAATGTGGTTTCAAATGGCTTGGGATCGAACACATGCCGAGACTTGCTACCACCTTTACCTAAGTCACTGATGATTAAGAAAGAACCTCTCTCACCCATGCTGCCTCTAGAGACGGATCCTAATGTAAACTTGGTTGGCTATTCTCTTGGAAATGATAATGATAGTCTTCTCAACGGGTTTAATTATGAAGATGCTATAGCACTTCAGTGGCTAAACATGGAAGATAATGGGAACCTCAACGTAGGGAATTATGATGAAGTTTGAATAGACCCCTAGCCGATTATCATGCCAGTATGCTAGACAATATGGAAGATTTCCGTCTCTTACAGGATTGTGGAAATCACGTAGGAACGTGCATCGTTGTTGAAGATCTCGGTGCAAAAGACCAACTTACTGCTTTAAGGGTTTACGGGGAAGAGCTATCCGAAATGGAGTCCATGGGTTTGACGCATGCGGTTGGAGACTTGGAGAAATGATGGGGGACCCGCATACTGCCTTCTCTAATGCCTTATCTGATGTCTTTAATGCTTGCAGACCTTATCTATGTAATGATGAGAACTTGACAAGTTTGTTTTACGTCCCTTCATGCAAGTAGCATGCAAGTGGCATGCAAGTTGTATTTTGTTGTTTTGTCACGATGGTTGCCTATATAAAGGCTATGTAAGATGTTTTCCATAAGCAAGCAAAAACTATTTCGAGTGCTCTTGTGCAACACTAAAACTTGCTTCGTTGCTCTTCTTCTTGTTTCCATTTTCATTTTCTTCCTCTTGATCTTTCTCTTGGTTTGCTTATTTTCTTTATTTACTATAAATATTATTTTCATTTTGGTATCAAAGCAGGTTCATCTGGACTGCTTTTCTCTTTATCATGGCTCAACAAACTGCTTACCCATTTCTCACCAATGTCAATGTCAGTAACTTTGTTACCATGAAATTGACAGAAGGCAATTATCTATCTTGGATGACTCAAATGAAGTCACTGCTCCAAACCTAGAGACTTACCGGGTTTGTAACTGGAGAAATTGAGTGCCCAGCTATCTCAGTTGCTGGCAAGGATGATAAAATCCAAACCAACCCAGATCATGAAGCTTGGAAGCAAAGTGATGCTCTGGTAAGATCAAGGATCATCGGCACGTTGTTCGAAGAAGCAATGGGACATATCTTTGAGCTGGAAGCTGCAGCCCAAGTATGGGATGCCCTTAATAATCATTTCTCCCAAAGAATTGAAACTAGGGAGTTTGAGTTACTGACCAAACTTAGTAATCCTCAAAAGGAAGGTAAAACTTTGTCCGTCTTTCTTACTGAATTTAAGAATATCTTGAATAAACTCAGTGCCATTGGAAAGCCGCTTAGTGACTCAGCAAAAACTTTCCGCTTGTTGGAAACACTTGATGAGAAATATGAATCTCTCAAGTCAGCAATGTTTCGACCACTAGTGCCCAAGTTCAGTGAGGTAATCTCTCAACTACAGGCATATGAAGCTAGACTTGGCTGTTACAAGAAGCCGAGCAGTCTAGCCATTAATGAAAACACTACCTTCTTCACACAACGAGGCGGAGGAAGGGGAGGAAGGGGAGGAAGGGGAGGAAGGGGAGGAAGAGGATCCTCTAGAGGGAGAGGTCAGCCATTCACCTCTCAAGGAAGAGGTTTTGGACTAGCAGTAACAAACAGAACATCCCAACCGAATGCTCAAGGGATGGTAATGACAGAAAATCGGACAGGTAATTCTGAAATCTTTCTTGCCTGAACCAACTTAACTTGCCAAATTTGTGAAAAATGAGGGCACTTAGCCCTCGAATGTTGGAGACGCTTTGATCATGCCTTCCAGGCCAACAATATTCCTAAAGCACTTGCTACTTTTCAATTAAATGAAAGGCCTGGAAATGATTGGATAGCTTACTCTAGAACATCAACATATATTGTTGATACAACAGGTAAACTTTCCCATTCTGCTTTTTACAAAGGGTCAAATAAGATTCTTGTTGGAAATGGACACAAACTCCTAATTACTCATATTGGAACAGTCCAATTAAATAATGAACCCATCCAACTCAAATCAGTCCTTGTTGCTCCACAGATAAAACAGAATCTATTGTCAATATCAAAACTTACTGATGATTATCCCTGTGAAGTATTATTTGACAAAGATTTCTTTGCTGTAAAGGACCTGAGCACACAGGAAATCATGCTCAAGGGATATAAAAGAGATGGATTGTATGTTTTACCAGGCAACGGGATACCAGCTCTCTTTGCTTAATACCAGCAGACCACAGATGGAACTACGTGGCTTTATCGTCTGGGACATACAAACATGCAGATTGTAAAGTCCTTAGAAATGAAAGGAAGAATAAAGGTTAGAGGTGATCTACCTGAAACATGCTCTACCTGTCTAATTAGCAAAAGTCATTGTTTACCGTTTTCATTATCCTCAAATAAAAGCAGTGTACCTTTTGAAAAGATACACAGTGATGTGTGGGGTGCGACATCAGTTCTTTCTTGCTAGAATTTTTTGTATTATGCAGTTCTCATTGATGAATGTACTTGCCTTACGTGGCTTTATCCTATGAAAAAGAAATCTGATTTCTTTCAGAATTTTGTGGAGTATAATGAAATGGTTGAACGGCAGTTTGAAAAGAAAGTGAAAATACTGCACTCAGATAATGGCGGTGAATATACAAGTCTTGAGCTAGACAAATTTTTGCGAGAAAAAGGAATTTTACATCAATTTTCTTGCCCTTACACTCCACAACAAAATGGCCTCACCGAAAGAAAACACAGACACATAGTAGAGCTGGGACGTTCAATGATGATACAAGCCAACATGCCTCAAAAATATTGGACAGAAGCCTTTCTTACAGCTGTTTATATTATTAACAAGCTACCGTCAAGAACATTGGGAAACAAATCCCCTTTTGAAGCTGTGTACAAGCTCGCCTTTGATTATGATTCTTTAAGGGCTTTTGGAACCCAGTGCTATCCTTGTCTCCGCGCAATTCTTACTAACAAATTGTCAGCAAAATCCATTGCGTGTGTTTTTCTTGGTTACAGCTCTAAACACAAAGGCTATAGGTGTTTGGATCCTTCTAATGGCAAAATTTTTGTCTCCAGACATGTTATTTTCGAAGAGAATGTGTTTCCATTAAAAAATAATGACAGACCACGGTCCTTGGAAGATAAAGCTAGGAAAAAAGAGAAAGAAGCCACAAAAGCTAGCTCACCCGTAATGATGGAAGTGCAATCCGTTATCAGCCATAAGAATAGTTTGGACGGAAATGGGACACGTCTGGGACCCATTCCGAACCATGGAGGACACGTGCTTCATGATCCAGCCGAAACACATGAAGAAGAAGCCACCTCATGTCCTTACGCATCACCCACCGAATTAACCACCAATCCGGAAGTCACGGCCCCACTGCTAGAACCATCTTCAGATTTTTCTCCATCAGCCAACAACAGGATGCCTCCTCTATCTCATGCATGTGATAGTAATGCGGCAATAAAACCACCTGAAGTTGAGCTGCTACCTCATGAACCCGCATCTCCCCTCTCTGAACCTGAACACTATACTATAAATCAGCCTTCCAGCATTGCATCCAGAGAGATAGCTCCCACTGAGCTATCTAAAGAAACCGAAACCACAACCGTGCTTGCTGAACCCGTAGACGTCGAAACTTCAACCTTGCTTGCTGAACCCATGAATACCTGTGATCACTCATCCCAAGCTACTAAAAGAGAATTCTCTAAATTAATTCCCTTACTAGCTGCAAGAGAAACTTCTTAGCCCATAATACCATCTTCGGACTCTCCTTCTCTTTCGTCAGAGAGCAGTTTAAAAGATCCTGATCAAGAACTCCAATTGAGCACACAACCCCCTCATCTCGGAAGCATATCATGGCAACAAGAAGTCAACATGGAATATGGAAACCGAATCCCAGGTATGCTCTCATAGCCTCTCTCAATGTACCAGAAGTTCCAACGTCACTTCGACGAGCTTTGGAACATCCTGGATGGTTTAGTGCCATGCAAGCTGAGATGACAGCTTTGCATAATAACTCTACTTGGACCCTAGTTCCTCGGCAACCCAACATGAGTATAGTTGGGTGCAAGTGGGTGTTCAAACCCAAGGTAGCATCAGACGGGACTCTTGAGCAACTAAAGGCTCAGTTAGTCGCTAAAGGGTTTCATTAGGAACCTGGAATTGATTTTTGGGAAACCTTCAGCCCTGTTGTTCGTCCCACCACTATTAGGGTTATTCTTGCACTAGCTTGCTCCTTGGGGTGGTGTCTCAGACAATGCGACATAGACAATGCCTTTCTTCATGGAAAGTTATCCGAGGCTGTATTTATGGAACAACCTCCAGGGTTTCGAGATCCTTATTTTCCCAACCATGTTTGTCAATTAGAGCATGCTCTTTACGGTCTTAAGCAGTCACCCCGAGCTTGGTTTGATGAACTTACCACTGTTCTTCAAGATATTGGTTTTCTTAGTTCTCCATTTGATCCGTCACTGTTCATCTATAACAATGAAGGGATGCAAGTTTGGCTTTTAATATATGTGGATGATATAATTATTACCGGGAATTCTGATAAGCTTGTGCAAGCCTTTATTGATTATCTTGGAGGAAAATTTCCATTAAAAGATCTCAGACTTCTACATTTTTTTCTTGGAGTACAGGTGTCACATGACTCTAAAGGGCTTGTTCTAACTCAACAGCAGTATGCTATAGATATTCTACAACGTGTGGATATGTCTCATTGTAAGAGCTTAACAACCCCCATGGTTGCTAAACATACTCAGGTCCCATTTGGTGATGAGCTGTTTGATTATCCAACGCAGTTCCGGAGTATCCTTGGAGCACTACAGTACATGACCCTTACATGTCCCGACCTAAGCTTTGTTGTAAACAAATTATGTCAAAAAATGGCATCACTAACAATACTGGATTTTCATAGGTTGAAGCGAGTTCTCAGGTATCTTCATGGAACCATTGATTTTGGCCTTCGATTTTATTGTCGAGGTCCTACAACCCTTTTTGGGTACACAGATTCAGATTATGCAGGATGTACAGGGACACGACGATCCACAACCGGATTCTATATTTTTCTTGGGAATAATCTAGTCTCATGGATGGCAAAGAGGCAATCCACAGTATCACGTTCTATTACTAACGCAGAATATCGAGCACTAGCCACTGGTACGGCTGAAATTACCTGGATACTGCATCTTTTGCGCCATCTTGGAGTAGGTATTTTTACACCTACTATTTTGCATAGTGAAAATCTCCCTGCATTACAGCTCTTGACTAAACCTGTATTTCACAGTCATTCAAAACATCTGGAGATTGATTATCATTTTGTCCGGGAAGAGGTTGCCCAAGGGACCTTAATCACCTCTCACGTTGCCTCTTCAGAAATGCTTGCAGATGTGTTCACAAAACCGTTACCTACTCGGGATTTTGCTGCTCAACGAAACAAACTAGGCCTTCACATGCCTAGTTTGGGGGGGTGTATTAACAATATTAATATTAATAATATTAATATTTATGAAGATATTGCTTCATCCTCCTCTGGAGTAGCTGGCACATCAGAAGTTGATTCTGGTTTATGTGTATTAGTTAGTGAGGGAGCTTCCTTAGAAGAGACTACCCCTCGTTACCTTCCCTCAGAAGATTATGGTGCCACGTTTCAATGGTCTTGTTCACCTTTTGACGTAACTGCACTTGGGTCGTTGATGCTCTCGTCTTAACATAATGTTCAGACCGACTATGCTGGACAAAATGAACTATATGGTGAAACACTTGAAGCAGTTGAGCCTACATGTCAGTTAATAGGTTCGGGCATACCACCTACTTTTGAGCTGGGACAACCTTCCCATCAGAGAGAAAATAATGTGGTTTCGAATGGCTTGGGATCGAACACATGCCGAGACTTGCTGCCACCTTTACCTAAGTCATTGATGATTAAGAAAGAACCTCTCTCACCCATGTTGCCTCTAGAGACGAATCCTAACATAAACTTGGTTGGCTATTCTCTTGGAAATGATAATGATAGTCTTCTCAACGGGTTTAATTATGAAGATGCTGTAGCACTTCAGTGGCTAAACATGGAAGATAATGGGAACCTCAACGTAGGGAATTATGATGAAGTTTTGAATAGACCCCTAGCCGATTATCATGCCAGTACGCTAGACAATATGGAAGATTTCCGTCTCTTACAGGATTGTGGAAATCATGCAGGAACATGCACAAGATCTCGGTGCAAAAGACCCACTTACTGCTTTAAGGGTTTACAGGGAAGAGCTATCCGAAGTGGAGTCCGTGGGTTCGACACATGCGGTTGGAGACTTGGAGAAATGATGGGGGACCCGCATACTGCCTTCTCTAATGCCTTATCTGATGTCTTTAATGCTTGCAGACCTGATCTATGTAATGATGAGAACTTGACAAGTTTGTTTAACGTCCCTTCATGCAAGTAGCATGCAAGTGGCATGCAAGTTGTATTTTGTTGTTTTGTCACGATGGTTGCCTATATAAAGGCTATGTAAGATGTTTTCCAAAGCAAGCAAAAACTATTTCGAGTGCTCTTGTGCAACACTAAAACTTGCTTCGTTGCTCTTCTTCTTGTTTCCATTTTCATTTTCTTCCTCTTGATCTTTCTCTTGGTTTGCTTATTTTCTTTATTTACTATAAATATTATTTTCATTTCTTTGTGCCGTCTGCTCCAATCTTCCCTTCACTGTTCTTACTTGGTGCAGGAAGAAAGATTTGAACTAAATCAAGTTCAGGGGCGAGGCAAAGTCACGGGTCTCCCATGTCCGGCTTGGCAAATATCCAAAATAAGTCAATATCATGTCAGCAGGGTCGACGCTGTATTCGACGTTTAGCATTTGTCAGGATCTAAAAAGCTTCTTAGCGCTGTAATTTTGGGCTTATTGTCCGCATGGATCCCGCGCGGTCGAAGGGTCCCCGCCGTTTTGGACGTTAAAGTCGTCGCACTCTAAATATTTTCGTGGGGCTGCAATTCTGCGCTTTGCACACTTCACACACATAAGAAGAAAAAACAGTAAAGAGACAGGAATGCCGAGTAATCAATTAAGGAGGTGGAAAGGTGCTGTCACTGAAGATTATAAAGGAAGCCGCAGTTAATTATCCTCGTACTAAATTATAGAAGGTAGGAAACCATCCGTATCACAATAGGCTGTAGGGCTGTCCCGCACCATGTCGCGGAGAGGCTTTCTTACCATTTTGCTAAAATATTTGAATAATGATGTCAAACAAATCGAAAATTTAGTTCCTCGGAGGTCTTTAAATTCGTAATCCATCGGGTGCCACTCATTCATTACCAGTCTTCGCCCACAACCGGTTCCGTAAAACTCTCAGAGGCGCTGAGATGGTAGGAAAAAGAGCGACGAGTCCCTTATAAAACAGCGACGAGTCCCTTTCTGCCACTCCTCGTGATGCTGATGATTTTGCTGCACACCACTCCTTGCCGATCGACTACTTCAAACGCCACCTCCCCTTGCCACGGCCTCCTGGACGATGCAGAGTGGATGTTTGATTCGGAAGTACGCATACTGGTAGACTTGGGTTCTCTCATCCAAAATTATAAGAAAAGAGGAGAAATAGTGTTTCCTTGTCCTCCGAAAGCACCATACAAGAAATGCCTGCCCGGTAAACACCCTGGTAGCATTAAAGATACCACCGATACTTATAAAAGAGTTGGCCCCCGCCCCTCATAAATATTTGAAGCATATATGAATTTAGATAAAATATTCACGGCTGTATCAATTTTGTTTCATAGTATAATAGTTAAATCAAGTAAAGAGAAGTAACGAACTCATTAGCTTATGTAGAAAAACTCCAAAGTGTAGAAAAACCATAGGACTAATTGAAATATCATTTTTCAATATAAGCGAATTGAGTTTACAGTTATATCAAATATAAATCAAATGAATAAACCTATCTCTCCCTTGGTTACTTATGGGTTGGATTAAGTCATATTATTAGCCTTTAACCCATATTAACAAACTGACATAAAAAACTACTTCATAAATTCAAGCCATATTCAGTAGTTGTCTCATTCCTAACCTCGGTTGGATGGGATGCTCCCCTGAACCCAGTTTCATCTTCAGGTGATGGCTGTGTTTTGGCACATGGCCATTGCATCTCCATGACCACTTCTGGCTGTAAGGTAGGCCGCACAAATGAGAGTCTCATGACCCTCTTCTTAAGAAGCTGAATAGATCCTCGCTGAATTCTAGTAGAGGATTTTTGTTCTCTTGCTTAGAGGCCTCTGTTTTTGCGCGCATCTTTGACCATCCGCCCACGATTATGAAGCTTGATGCACTCTCTTGGGACTAAAAGCTTTTCAAGTCCTTTTATTTTGTGGTGGTTCATCTTATCTCCTCCCCTTGGTTGAGGAGGTTTGATGGACTGTGGTTTCAGGTTCTTCCGCGCTTCCTAATCCGTTGGAAGTTGAAAAGCCTAAAACGGTTCTAACATGCTAAATAAGGATCGTTCTTTTGACATCTCTATAAAAATCTATAAGGAATAAAACCTAATTCTAGTTGCACATTGTAATATAAATGCACATCATTCTCACAAAGTAGCTTGGCAAATTATTTGCTTAAAGAAAAAAAGGGGATTAGTTTTACCGAATCTCAAAATCTAGAATAAAGTTATTTTGGACATTTGGTTTGAAATCTCATAAATCTCATAGACGCTTCATTATGGAGTAAATGAATTTATATTATAAAGCATAAAAGAACTTCAATAATGTAGTTGGACATAAAAGGTACCATGGCTTGGAGTTGGTGGGGTTTTCTCAAGTTAAGGCCCATTCTTACCTTTGTTCTCTCTAGTTCTACATATTGTTGCCAAAAGATTTATAATAATTTTTAGCAAGTTGATGAAATGGTGGATTGGTATAATTTAATTTGGACTAATGGCATTAACAAATATAATTTTATTGGATGACTTGTTTGTAGGGACAGACTTTCTATAATAACAAAAATTGTATAATGGCTTCCTTTAGTAAACATATATTGTGATTTTTGTTAGTCTTATATAGAAAATAGAAGCCATCTTTCTTTTTTAATGTACATGAATAAGAATGATTTGGAAAAGTATTCTCGCCTAGAATGGAATTCAAGGTAACAATAGATGATCAAAGCAATTAAAGGAAGAAATTTAGTTGATAAACTTCTTAAGATATTTTTTTTAGTTTGCATTTATTGTATATGGCCTGAATGAAATAGAAGACATTTTTAGGAAAAAATAATTGATATCCCTATTCTCTCAATGAAAGTAAAAAAGGTAGTGTGAGAGAGAACTTCTTTATTTAAATATATAAAATCTTTCTAAGCAATTATTATTTTAAGAAAGATTTGAAGGTTTCCAACTTCCATCTTTTCATAGATATAATGACTTCTGTAATGTTAAAATATGCTCTTATACCTATGTATTTTAATATTTATTAATACAATCTACCTTTCCACAAAAAAAAAAAATTAATTATAGTTTTGGAGTTTGGAACTGAATGGTTGTTTATGAGTTCTTCAATTTTTGGAGGGTGGAAGAAAGTTTTTAAATAGGAGTCCATAATTCATTGGCTCAAGATGGATGATCAAAACTCTAAATTCTTGCTCAATACTGTAAAGAGTTTCCACGGTAATAGTAAGATTGGTTCTATTTGTTCTAACGATATTAATAAGCTAGATAAGCCTACCAACGATAAAATCGAATTTGTGAGATTTTTTCATAATCCCCTTAGGAATAACTTGGAGCACCCTTTCATTAACTTAAACGTTCTATTTAGAGTTTAACACAAACAATTTTGTTGCTAATCAAAAGATAAGTCTTTCCTAATTCTTTTTTTTTGTTTTTTTGTTTTTTTTTTAAGTAAAAGAAGTGTGGGGGAAGTGGAGTGTCAAACCTATGATATCTTTGGTCTCCGGTAGCCGTGAGTTCCAACTAAGCTAGATGCATGCCATTGCCTTTCCTAGAATGTCATTGATGATGAAATCAAGTATACCTTGTTTTTCCATATTTCCAATAAGATTTTAAGCTAAGATAGCTCTAAAGCTTTTTATACTCAACAAAACATAGGCCATTGTCAATGATTTGATGGAAGGCTATAAAATTCACTTTTATTTAGGGGCTTCTTCTTAAGGATGTCAATACACCAAGATTTCCTATTGTAATACTATTTATGAGAGCATAGCTAAGGTTATGATTAAGATTGGCAGTTAAAATCCAAAGTTAATCTCTTGTTGTAATACTATTTTTGATAGAAATGTAAGTTTACATTAATAAAAAAAAGTTTACAAAAGCATAGCTTTTTTATTTCAAAATATAAAATTTTCATAGGAAAATGTCATTTTGGATGAGATTTTAAGACTTCCAACCTCTATTGTTTTGCAATTTTTGTAATTATTGTAATGTTAGAATATGCCCATATCCTTTTGCACACTATTTTTTTTATTAATGTAAATTTATATTTCTATCAAAAATAAATACATTACTAACTTTCCCTGAGACTCAATGTAACATGGGGTTATGGTTAAGGCTATTATGAAGGCTATTGATGTCCTAATAATAAAGCCCTTGCACTAACCAGGAAATTCCTAGCCTTCGGCTTTCTGCTAACGCTAATAATGAGCATGATAGGTATTTTTTCAGAACACAGGGTCTTTACTAAGGGGAACCTCGGTCACATTATGATTTGTCCTAATTATACAAAAATTTTCAAGTATATTAGACTTCTATCTTTGAAGGGAACATTGATTTTTCATTGAAGATATAAGAAAAAGAATACTTCTCATTTCTATTTTGTAGACAATCTTCTTGTGCCTAGTAAATGTGATAATTCTTCTGTAGAGTTTACTAGGAATATACAAGCTAAATTTAAAAGATCTTTTAGGTTTTCACATAATTCTAGCAAAATCAATTAACATACTTTTGAAGTTTACCAAAACACTAGAAAGCCCCTCAGATGGGAGATTTAGTCTAGGTCTCTTCCTATTACATATCTTGGGTTCCCCTCGTCTTTTCCAAGTTGAGAAAGATGGATTCTCTCTTCTTGTTGACGGGACTACATCTAGGCATAAGGGGTTTGACATTAAGTTGCATCTCTTATGATAAAAGAGTTTAGTTAGATAAAACCTTTAGTTTTCCATCCCGCTTTCTTGGTCATCCTCATTTTCCCTAGAGGAATTGTTAGATATATCAAGCAAGTTCTAAGGACTTTCTATGGAAGGGTGTGAATGATTGGGAAAGGGATGATAAGGTGCCTTGGACATTCTTTGCTTCGCGAGGAAAAATGGAGGCTCGTGACGTGGTGGGCATTTTAAGCATATTTAGAATACGTGCTCGAACAACGACCATTCTATTTGCTCAAGTTGGGTTGGGTACTTCCTCATTAAGGGTAGGGATATCGGTCTCTTATTTCTCTAGGTATTTGAAATTTCTTCTAGTTAAAGGACTTTATTTCATGGCATGCTTATTCATTAGAATCCCTCACTCTCCTTTTTAACATGAAAGAAAGTCTTTTCTATGACTTTCGTATCTCCTAATACAAGATAATTTGTGGTTTTCTATGATGGACTTCTTACTTGTGCTTCTTTTTTTTTTGGGGGGGGGGGGGGGGGGGGAGGACTCTTGCAAAGTATTGCATCTCAATTCTGTAGTAAATCTCTCCAAAACCCTATTGTTAGTATCTTGTTGCAAAGTATTGCATCTCAATTCTGTAGTAAATCTCTCCAAAACCCTATTGTTAGTATCTTGTTGCAAAGTATTGCATATCAATTCTGTAGTAAATCTCTCCAAAATCCTATTGTTAGTATCGTGTTTGCTACAAAAGTTCATCCCATTTAGAAATGGAAGTAACACATTATCCTCTAGAAAGATAGTGATGACTCTAGAGTGCTTCAAATTCTCAACCATATCTCAACCTCTCTATAAAGCTTTTGGTCATAGCTATTTATATTCTAATTTATTATGTTAATTATACATGAAAGTATTCTTTTCTATTATACGTTAATTTTAAGGAAAAAAGTATTCTTTTCTATTATAATTCGTTTCATGTCCTAGTTATTGATTAGAATCTCTCACTCTCCTTTTCGACATGAAAGAAAGTATTTTCTATGACATTCACATCTCCTAATACAAGATAATTTGTGGTTTTCTATGATGGACTTCATATCCCTTCATGTCTTGTGCCAATTTTTTTTTTTTTGGAGGACTATTGCAAAGTATTGCTTCTCAATTCTCTAGTAAATCTCTCCAAAATCCTATTGTTAGTATCTTGTTTGCCACAAAAGTTCATCCCATTTGGAAATGGAAATAACAAATTATCCTCTAGAAAGACAATGACGCCTCTAGGGTGCTTCAACTTCTCAACCATATCCTAGCCTCTCGATAAAGTTTTTGGTCATAGCTATTTGTATTATAATTTATTACGTTAATTATACATGAAAGTATTCTTTTCTATTATATGCTAGTTGTAAGGAAAAAAAAAGTTAACTTTCTAACATAATATTAAAGCACATATTCATGTAAGATATTTAATCACTTGTGCATTGTATCCCTGTAAGACATGTTTTTCCAAATTATGTTATATTCTTTGTATGTAAATGTATTTTTTTCTTACAAGTTAATTTAAAAAGAAAAATAAGCCTTCTAACAATAAAAAAACCAAACAAACAAACAAACAAACTACCTATAACATTTTCTTTTCCTCGTTAATATATTCTTGTTCATAAAAAAAATCTGGGAGGCAGCTTTGGATCATTACAGTTTTCGGAAACTTCTCTCTTATATCAAACCAGCTTCTAAATTGTATAATTTTCTTTCTAGTCCTTTATACTCTTATTCATGATGTTCCTTTTGTTGCATAAAGCTGAATTACTACAAGATTCTTTCCTTATTCAAGTCAAACAAGGATTTCTTATATCCTTTGAATAGTGATCTACTGTATTTTTCTATTTTACTTTATTTCCAATTGAAAATTTCGCTTACTAGGAAGTTACATGATTGTTTCACTGTTTAAGTGATAAACTTTCTTTATTAATTTCTTTTCTATTATAAGGTTCTGATTTCTTTTCTATTGTAAGGTTCTGCCTCACAACAAGGCCACAAAGATTGGAAAGAAACAGAAAACAAAAGACATTTGGGAAAAATTTTCTTGTATTCTTTACAAAGTAATTTCTCACAAAAAAACACAACTACAGAAGGGGCTATATAATAATGTACGAATGAGTACTACCCACAAAAGGATATGGGCCTTTACAAGGCACAAATCCGTAACAAATGAACGTAACAAGCCCAATGCACCTGAGGCACAATATTTATATCTTTAAATCTTTTAACAAAAAAGTTCAACAATTATCCCCCAAGGGCGGCAGGTTTCGCTTTCATTGACACACAACAGAAAACAAGAAAAAGGAAGAACCCATGTCCAGGGGGGTCTGTTAAATTATCAATCAAGAAACTCACCGGTGGTGGTTTTGGCAGAAAAGTTCAGCACTCAATTACTCAAGACATATGCAGCCCGTCTCCACGACTAGTACAACGTTCACGAGGAACAAAACCAAATACGCTAACAGAATCTGAAGCTGTACAACTGCACATCATATATGCACAGCCTCTGCAATGATCTGTCTTTGTGCCGTCTTCTCCGCAGCAAGTTCACGGGGAGGCAAAGTCACGGGTCTCCCATGTCCGGCTTGGCAAATATCCAAAATAAGTCAATATTGTTGAAGGTTGAAGATTTTATATTTATATTATCATATATTGCGCCTAGAATAAGGTCCAATATATTTTCCTATATTATGAGATATTAGGGTTTTCCTTGTATAAGCTTTATTTATGTTTATATATAGCTTCTTAAGTTAACATGTAAATTATAATAGCCGCACACGAGGAGTTCTTCTCTTTACGGCTTTGTTTTCTCTTATAATTAGTTTTGGTTTTGCTTGATCAATAAACAAGTTTTTGTTCCAAATATACAAGAGTTCATCAAATTCTTCATGGTATCGAGAGCCAACGACTTTGTTGGATTCTTTGGTTAGTTTTTGTTCACGGTGCCGAGTAGACAATTCTAGATTTCTAGTGCTTTGTCTTTGTTATACGGCTTTCTCTTTCCGAACTAAAGAGAAAGGTGTCATGAGTGAAGACTCGGTTGCCTTTCTTTTTCTTCATGCCTTTTCTCTCTCCGATTTCAAGAAAAGGTGCACTTAGTTTTCTCTCTCCACAATAAAGCAAAAGGTGCAGGATTGGCTTTCTCCAAAAAAGACGCAATATATGGTAACATAAATATAAAATCTTCAACCTTCAACAAATATCACATCAGCAGGGTCAACGCTGTATTCCACGTTCAGCATTTGCAAGGATCTGAAAAGCTTCTTAGGGTTGTAATTTTGTGCTTATTGTCCGCGTGGATCCCGCGCCGAGGAAGGGTCCCCGACGTTTGGACGTTTAGAGTAGTCGCAGTCCAAATATCTTTGTGGGGCTGTAATTCCGCGCTCCTCACACTTCCCGCCAGTTTTAGACGGCAGGACAACCATCCACGCCACAACAGGCTGTAAGACTGTCCCGCACCATGTCGCAGAGTGGCTGTCTTGCCATTTTGCTAAAATATTTGAAAAATCATGTCAAACAAATCGAAAGTTTAATTCCTCGGAGGTCTTTAAATTCGTGATCCATCGGGTGCCACTCATTCATTACCAGTCTTCGTCCACAACCAAACTCCTCTAAAACTCTAAGAGGCGCTGAGATGGTGGGAAAAACAGCAACGAGTCCCTTTCTGGCACTCCTTGTGTTAAATGAACTAAAACGAGAGAGATTTTGGAGTAAATTCTTGTTTATTGATGAACAAGATAAACCAAGACTACAAGAGAGATGGGAGATATGAATCCCAGATGATGAAGAATGGTTGTTTGGCTTCATACTTATATAGAATTCAAAATGCTGAGGAGCGTCCTGAGGAGCGTGCCGAGGAGCGTCCTGAGGAGCGTGCCGAGGAGCGTGCTAAGGAGCGTGCCGAGGAGCGTGCCGAGGAGCGTGCTCTTGAGAAGCGTGCTCATCTTTGAACAGCCCCCCTCAAGCTGAAGGTCGATATAAGTTGATAACATTCAGCTTGCCGAGGAGATGAGCATGTTGATTTGCCCCTAAAGCTTTTGTGAAGACATCGGCTGGTTGATCTTTAGTCCCCACATGATGAGTTCTGATTATGCCTTGTTTAATTTTTTCTCTGATGAAATGACAATCAACGTCAATGTGTTTGGTACGTTGATGCACCATGGGATTTGCTGCGAGTTCCATCGCAGCCTTGTTGTCACAATGTAAAATTACTGGTTGTGGGACTTTAATTCCCATGTCCTTAAGTAAACCCAGTAACCATATAATTTCACATGAGGTGTAGGCCATAGCTCGGTATTCTGCTTCTGTAGAAGAAAGTGACACCACTGCTTGCTTCTTGCTTTTCCAAGAAATAAGTGAGTCCCCAAGCATGATGCAAAAACCAGTGACAGATTTCCTCTCAACCTTGCAAGTTGCATAATCTGAGTCGCAATATGCCTTCAATTTATATCCTCCAGAAGCAGGAATGAATAAACCAATACCTGGACAACCTTTTAAGTATCGTACCAATCGAATGGCGGCCTCCCAATGAGATTTTTTAGGAGAATGCATGAACTGAGCCAAGTTATGGACTGTGTAAGAAATGTCAGGCCTGGTGACGATGAGATAGTTTAATTTTCCAATGAGCTGCTGATACTTTAGCGGTTCGCTCATAAGTGGATCATCATCGCGAGGCACGTGTGCTCCTTGATCATGTTTATAAGTGGTCAACGACAAGTTGGTGTCCATGGGGTTGTCAACAGGTCTCCCTCCCCCAAGCCCAAGCTCGTCTATCATCTCGAGAATGTACTTGCGTTGACTTAGATGAATTCCTTTCTCATCACGAAGGACCTCAATCCCAAGATAATACTTGAGATCTCCCAAGTCCTTGATGTGGAAAACTGAATGGAGGTATGTTTTCAACTCTTGTATGCCCTCAATGTCACTACCTGTAATGAGAATATCATCAACATAAATCATGAGGATGACGATATGATTACCTTTCTGGCGGACGAATAAGGAGGTGTCATGCATAGAGTTCTGATATCCAGTAGCTAACAGGGCCTCAGTGAATTTCTCATACCATTGTCGGGCCGCTTGTTTAAGTCCATAAATAGACTTTTTTAACTTACAAACTTTTCCATTAGCCTCTGTTGGATCTCCTGGTGGGGGTCTCATGTAGACCTCTTCATCGAGATCTCCCTGTAAGAAGGCGTTGTTGACATCCATTTGGTGGATACCCCACTGGTTCTGAGCAGCTAAGGAAAGAGCACACCTGATTGTGATATGTTTGACTACAGGAGCAAAAATTTCATGATAATCAACTCCCTCTTTCTGACTGTATCCTTTTGCCACTAATCTTGCTTTGTATCTCTCAATGGATCCATCAGCCCGATACTTGATCTTGTAGACCCACTTGCAGCCGATAGGTTTCCTACCTCGAGGTAAATCCACTACCTCCCATGTGTTGTTTGCCTCCAATGCTTGTATCTCTTGTGCCATAGCCTCTTGCCATCTAGGATTGTTAATTGCCTCATGGTGATGCATTGGCTCAGTTTCAGTGGAGATGGATGCAATAAAATGCTGGCTAGTTTCTGGCAAATGAGCATATGAGATGTAGGTGGAAAGAGGATAAGCTGAAGATTCTGATTCGGCCACATGGATGGTAGGGCATATGTAGTCTTTGGACCATAAAGGGGGCCTGGTTTCCCTAGTAGGACGTCGAGGGGGTATATGTGGCTGCAAGGTAGGGCCCGATGAGGAGTTAGCATCACCGTCATCGGAGAAGATGTCGAGTGGATCAGCTGAGGGTGGTGACATGATAGGTGTTTGAGCTGATTCAGACAATGGTGAAGGAGGTGAGGGGTGGCTATGATCAGAAGCAGGCAATGTGGGTGTAGGGGATGTCAAGTTAGAAGATACCTCAATGTCATGTGTCTCTGGAGCCTCTGGAGTGAGTTCTGTCAAAGGTCCCGGCATGGTAGGTTGTGATTGGGTCTTTATGTCCGAGAAGGGAAACACATTTTCATAAAACTTGACATCCCTACTTACAAAGAATTTGTCATTTTTAGGGTTATACAAGCGATAACCCTTTTGACTTTGAGCGTATCCCATGAAAATACTAGGGATCGCTCGGGGGGCAAATTTGTCTTTAGGGCCAACAGTGGTAGCGTGGCATAAACATCCAAAAACACGGAGGTGGGAAAATTTCGGTGATTTTCCAAAAAGTTTTTCAAAAGGTGTGACTCCGTGCAAAATAGTAGAAGGCATCCTATTTATGAGATAGGTTGCAGTAAGGATGTATTCCCCCCAGAATTTGTCAGGCATTGAGCTTTGAAATTTTAAAGCTCGCGCAACGTCCAGAATGTGACGATGTTTGCGCTCAACTACACCGTTTTGTTGCGGTGTGTGGACACATGAACTTTCGTGTCTAATGCCTTGTGATGTGAACAAGTGTTTTGTGTGTTGGTTGAAGAAATCAAGTGCATTATCTGTTCTAACACATTTGACCTTCGTGTCAAATTGGTTCTTGACCAGTGCAAGGAACTCTTCCAACCGTGAATAAGTTTCACTTTTGACTTTCATGAGAAATGTCCAAGTTCCTCTAGAGAAGTCGTCCACAAGAGTGAGAAAATATCGTGACCCGTCATGATTGGGAATTTTGTAAGGTCCCCAAACGTCTATATGAACTAGGTCAAAAATCTTTTGCGCGGTATGATCGCGCGTAGAAAATGAGTTGCGAGTTTGTTTCGCAAGTGGACAAATCATGCAAGGCTCGTGTTGAGAGAATTTTAAAAATTTGAAATCATTGATAAATTGAAATTTTGCATCAGACATATGTCCAAGTCTACAATGCCAAAGTTTAGAATTCAAAACATTACTAGTAGACATTTTGCTAGCAAAAACAGGAACATGCTCTAGAGAATGTGTGACAGTTTTCTTGTCAGAGCATGCGACAAAATAATAAAGACCATTTCTAACGCTACCAAGGCCTTTGACTTCACTCGTCCAAAGGTCCTGAAACACACAAAATTCAGCATAAAATATGATGCGGCATTTGTTTTCATGACAGAATTTTGAAGCAGAAATGAGGTTGAATTTAAAATCTGGAGAATATAATACGGTATTTAATTTTAGGGTATCTGAAATGTAAGTTTCTCCAATATGTGTTACCAATGCACCATCACCATTTGGAAATTTAACTTTCTTAGATCTAGAGGCACATGGTATAACTGAATGCAAGCATGGCAAATTTGCAGTAATATGGTCGCTAGCACCGGAATCTATTATCCAACAATTTTTTAAGAGATCAGAAGTACCTGCCAAGTAGACTTGAGTATTCGGATTGTCCTTTTTGTTGCCAAGAAGAGTCATAAATTTTTGATAATCCGTCTTGGTGATGAAGACGTGATCCGAATCCTCTGTTGCCAAATTGGCTTTGGTCTCTTCTCTAAAATTCCGGTGTCCTGGTGGGAAACCATGAAGCTTGTAACATTCCTTCTTTTCATGGCCATACCCCTTGCAATAGTCACATTGAGGGCCCACTAATCGATAGCATTTTTCCTTTTTGTGGCCTTTTTTTCCGCAGAAGGCACATTTATCATTGCATGGGAAAGTCGTCCCTATAAATGGATTCGCCGTAGCAACTCTCGACCCCCCTTCTGGGGCTATTGCGTCGGGGTAATGTTTTGCCGTAACAAACGCAAACTCGCTAGCTGTCTTCCCTGATGAAGTCCGGCGATACTCGGCCTGACAGAGGATCGAGTAGGTCTGAAAGAGGTCGGGGGCGGGCTGCATGACGAGAATTTGCTCTCGTAGCGGTACATAGCATTCATTGAGGCCTCGAACGAACTGAAAGAATTTCATTTCGTCTTCATGCTCTCTCCAATCGTTGAAGGAAGCCATCCGAGGGCGTTTCAACTCAATTAGAGCATTGAGCTCATTCCAGAGCTCTTTCAATCGACCGTAATAGGTTGCGATTGACTCTCCTCCTTGCTGAATCGTGCACAGCTGAGTCGTTAGGTCAAAAACCCTAGACCTATCGACTTGTTGGTATCGACTTCTTAATTCGAACCACATCTCAGCTGCAGTTTTGGTATAGAGGAGCCCGTGGTGTAGGTGATCAGCTATGGAGTTCAAGATCCACCCCCTACAAGCATTATTGCATCTTTCCCACTGTTTTCTGGTTGGAGAAGCAAGCTCGGGGACGCAGTAGGAACCGTCGACGAATTCAGTTTTGTTCTTGATTGATAGTGCAATCATCATGGTTTCGCTCCAAGCTGCGTAGTTAGAGCTTCCTTCGAGCTTGATTGCAACCAGAGGCGTCGAATTGGTGTCACTGGGTTGCAGATAGAGGGGGTCGGATGCATCTAAAGTTTGAACCTTAGAATTTGAGGGTTGTTCAGGTGGTGGAGGAACTGAAGAATTTGGGTTTACAGGCGACGGAGTAAGCGGAGGAACCTGCTGGTAGGTGCTGAATTGGTTCCGACTTCCTCCGCCGCTGCGGTTTGGCGGAATGTACCGTGGAGTCTCGCTTGATTCCGCCATTCTAGTGATTGGAGTAGTGCTTGGTATTTAGAAGGGTAGAAAATAGGACGGCGTCGTTTTGGGTTCGTTGTAATAACGAGTGATCCCAAAACTACGTCGTTGTTTCCAAGAAGAAGATGAAGATGGGTTTTGAGCGGAAGCGAAGTTGGATCGAAAAGAAAAAATTAGAGAACCTGAGCTCTCGATGCCATGTTAAATGAACTAAAACGAGAGAGATTTTGGAGTAAATTCTTGTTTATTGATGAACAAGATAAACCAAGACTACAAGAGAGATGGGAGATATGAATCCCAGATGATGAAGAATGGTTGTTTGGCTTCATACTTATATAGAATTCAAAATGCTGAGGAGCGTCCTGAGGAGCGTGCCGAGGAGCGTCCTGAGGAGCGTGCCGAGGAGCGTGCTAAGGAGCGTGCCGAGGAGCGTGCCGAGGAGCGTGCTCTTGAGAAGCGTGCTCATCTTTGAACACCTTGTGATGCTGATGATTTCGCAGCTCACCACTCCTTGCCGAGCGATTACTTCAAACGCCACCTCCCCTTACCATGGTCTCCTGGATGAGGCAGAGTGGGTGTTCCATCCAGAAGTACGCAAACTGGCGGGCAACCCTTATGCCACTGCATCTACTGGGAGTGCTTCAAAAACAGTTCCTTGTCCTCCGGGTACATTATATAATTATTGCCTTGACAAGGATGTGATGCATAAACCACTTGAAAACCCTAGTCCTTATAATAGGGGTAAGGTTCCCCGTGGATAAGGGCATTCCCGCTGTAGAAACCCCTAGTACTCATAAAAAGCGATTCCACCAAAAAAAAAAGAGTATGTTGAAGCATATATGACAGGTCAATGTCCAGCTCAGCTAAAATAACGTCCGGAGTAAGCGTTTAATTTTTTTTCTTCTATTTCTACTGTGATTTCTGTCCTTATCGTTCTTAATCATTTATTTAAATGTATGTTTGCCGGCGGCTGTGAAGGCCTTTGCTCACAACGAAATTAACGCGCGCTCTGGTTCCTTATTATATTAGAATCCCGCAAAGTTCCTTATTCTAATTTATGCTGCCAATGATATACTTGGTGAAAACTATATTGTGCCTAACTTGGCTTGAACTGAAGCCCAAATCTCGGGTTTTCTTGAGAAAATGATGATTTACTGACAAATGTCGTTATGAGTGTATATTTTACATTTGCAACCTCATTTAGTAAACTTGGGGCTATCCAATCGGACGCCAAAGCTATCTCTAGTCTGCAGTAGAATTCTCCAGCCAAACACCACGGTGTGCCTGATCACTCTTATACTTCCTCACCAACTCGTTCGCAATGCTACTTTCCTGCAAGGCAAATATTAACATTTCATTTAAAGTTAGAAATGTATATAAAGAGCGGAATAAAAAAACATAATTCGTAAGTTGAATAAATAAAATTCAAACTTGTTTGGAATCTGTAACGTGTGAGAAGGGATAAAGCATCTGTCAGGTGATTCGGGGTCACCAGGGATATTATCCAGCGTCTGTCAGCAAAATAGTAAATGTAAGTAGCTGCGACGATATTCTATTCCAGAAGTTTCGCGTCTGTTTTTGCCGTTGAGGCGGGTAGAATAAATTTCCTGTGTATTTCCTTTTATGTCCCTTTCCGTTGAGGAAAGGATAAAATGTATCCGTGTTTAGCGTGTGAAGGGGTAGCGGATTTCTGTATAAATACCCCCATGTAGTTGAATAAGGCAACGAACAATTTCAGCTTTCTTCTCTCCATATTATCTAAATATCTTCTTTGTTGGTTAGTTGAGATTCTTATTAAAAATAAAAGTTTCCTGTTAGAAAAATATAATCTTTTGAATAATATTTAAATACAAAAAAAAAATTCTTCAACTCATGAACTAACTTACTAATGAAAGAACTTAAAGTTTCAATTTTATGAACTTTTTTATTAATTTTTTATCACAAAGTATTTTGTTTGAAATTGACTCTTAATATATAGTTGCTTTTGCCTGTGAAACTTATTGTGATTCTAAGAATACACCCCTAACCCGAGGGGCGTGAATACCAAAACCTCTTATAAATTGAAACACTAATTTTTAGATTCTCAATCTCAAAATCCGTAAACCTTGAAACCATAGTTTCGAAATTTTCCCATTTTCTCTTCGTTGAAATTTCAATCCTTTCATTTCCCAAAGCCCTCCTTTAGAAGCCTGTTTGCCAATCTCATCAATTCCCACAAATCCTAATCAAAACCTCCCCAAATGTTTTCCCTCTCCACCTTCCTAAACCTACAAATTTCCCTCGCCAACGTCCTAAAACTCAAATTTCCCAAATTTATGACAAAGAGGTAAAGAAGGAAATAGAAATTGAGAGGTCTCAACAGGGAAAGATTGAGAGTCAAAACAGCACGTGCAATACGACATCGAAGGATAAGAAATGTCTAATGAGCATTAAAGAAGCCACCAGCACAATCCGCAGTTGTCGTTCAACACGCAGTTTAATCAATCAAGTACAATCTGCAAGAAAAGTTCCCAAGAAAACAGGGAAACCATGCAACAGCTCACGCAACACCACAAAAATTCCTCGATGCAAGAATAGTCAAGAAGCCATGGAAAGGAATACGCCCGTTGAACAGAGTTAAGAAGATGATTTCCAACCAGTCTCACATGGAGCAATAAATGAAGACACATAGGACTCTTCTAACAATGTGGACATTTAAAAAGTGAATGGCTTTCGTAATTTTCACACTTCCTATAGCCCAGTTGATTAATACATGCAAACTCTGCTTTGGAATTCTCAAACGACCTTCTCTTGCTGTCTTATCCTGGTTTTCCATTTGGTATTAGAGAGGGAAAGGGCCGTTCAACTATTTCCAAACCAACCACTTTTTTTCCCCCCACAAACCTATGGCTAGTCGGACACCATACCCGTTCCCTGCATCTTAATGTAGTGAATTTCGTCACCATCAAGCTGAAGGGAATTATCTTCCCTAGGTCACCCACGTGAAACCACTTGCTAAAACTCAGTGAGTTAATGACTTCCTCATCGCCGAGCTCAACCACCGGTAAAATTTCACAAAACTGCAGATGCTGCTAATGCACTAAGGGAAGCAAATCCAGTCTTTAAGGCTTGGAAACAGATAGGTAGTTGATATAGTCTTTGTTAATTAGAACATCATCTGAGGAGGCATTGGGATATGTATTTGAGCCTGAAACAGTAGCTCAAATCTAGGAAAGCTTAGCCAACCAATATGCCTAGAAAACCCAAACAAGAGAATTCTATCTCCTGTCCTAGTTGTTTAACATGAGACAAGAAACTAAGCCTCTGAACACATTTCTGTCTGAATTTAAAGGGCTTCTCAACCAGCTGAGCTCCATTGGACGTGTTTTATTTGACTTGGAGACAACCTTTCGGCTTTTGAAAGGCCTAGGGCGAGAATATGAAGATTCAAAACTACCATACCTCATCACTCAAAAGTTATCACACAACTTCGAGCTTTTGAGACTCATCTCTAGCATTATTCCACAATTCCTAATGAAAATTTTGCCTACTCTGCCCAGTGCATTCCACACAGAAGAAGAAACAGAGGACATGAGAGGACAATCTTGTCACATTTTGTGGAGTTCGGACAGTGGAGGAAGTTTATATTTAGGACACGAACTAAAATGACTCATGGGCGAATCATTCAAGCTCTTAGCTTCAAAGCTAGTAAAGAGCTACAAATAGTTCATATCTATTGACAAAAGTTTATTACATAGACAAAATACATACACATCTGTAAAAGAAGAAAACATTGAAACTACAACGAAGACACTTACAAATTTACAGTAAATGCTCTTGTAGTTTAAGACCAAGAGCTTCTCCCTCTAGAGGATTACATTGCTCCTCCACCTCTCTTAATCTTCCGTGCCTCGCACTCTTTCTCATATATCTCGATCTACCAAGCAACCGGGCCCAACACTCCATGTTTGGGTAATCTCACCCGTTAGATTGCTTGCTGACATGGCTTCATCTAAACCATACACGTTTAACTATATTAATCCAACAAATTTGCAGTCAGCTCACAAGGACGGGGGTTTTCATCTTCGATCCTAGCAAAGATGGATTTTGGGGGGCCTCACCGTGACTCTAGACCAAATCAGAACAGTGGAAATCCCAATCGTAGTTCTTTGACTTGCCAGGTTTGCATGAAACCTGATCATAATGCGCTGCAATTTTGTAAGGGATTTGATCATAGTTTTCAATCTGAGGACGTGCTAGAAGCTCTTGCTATGTTGTAGATTCTTGAATCGGTAGATGAAGAATGGATCCCGAACTCTGGTACAATAGCCCATATAGTGAGTGATGAAGGTAATCTTTTTAAAGTCAACTCTTTATTAATGGATTAGACACTATGTGTTGGTGATGGGGATGAAATTCCCATAATAGGGATCGAAAATACAACTTTGAAAGGTGGAAACATACCTTTAAAAAAAGTAGATTATCCATGTGCAGTAGAATATGACAATAATTGTTATTTTATTAATGATGCTAGAATATAAAAAAATCCTCCCGAGAGGTCATAAAAGGAGGAATCTATATGTGTTGCCGAGGTTTTAAAAAGTGTCCCTTTTGGTACAGCAGCAAGTTACATATGGCCGTGTTTAGCATAGGCTGCTTGGTCATCCGATTCCAATTATTTTGAAAGCTTTAGTTGGTTGACATCTTATGTTACTTGTGTGATTTGGTACAACTGGATTTTGGGTAGGATTTGGGCTCATCGGAGGAAACACCAAACCTCTTGTCTCGTTTGAGGAAGACACACAGCCCCATGACCTTATTCCAAGGAGATTAACCTCCAATTCATTCATTCACCAAAGACTTCTCCCAATAGATGCTTAGATGAGAACACCTAAATCAATTAAAGAATAAACAAGAATCAAATGGAAACACCTAGACCAAAAACTATATTGTAAAAGGAAATAATTTATGGTCTGAGTGTCTAGTTTACAATATAGTTTTATACAAGTCTGGGCTTATGTGAGGGGAGACAATTTTGTTCAAGATTTATAAGTTTATACTAATTAATTCAATTAATCTTTCTAATACGTTTAAATTAATATTCGCTATATCATTTTTTTCTTTTGTCAAAGGAAATAACAATAACTGGTTCCTTATTTAAACCTTGGAAATTAGTTTGCTTTCAAGAAGAAGAAATGAAAAAGAGAGAGAATGGTGTCTAAACTTAAAATCACATAAAAATGGTTATTTCTTCACTTTGTTCTTTTAGCAGTGACCAAAGAGAAAAAGAATGTTTTATATTTAGCACCTAGTAAATCCCATTCTACATAAATGTTAATTACAAACAACAAGAACAGATTTAAGTGAGCAGACAGTCTCAATTTGGGTCTTCCCCGAACTTGAGATGCTGCCACACAACAAAGGGTATGAAAACAACTTCTACTCACCTACAGATGTAGACAACAGTTCATTTTTTTTTTTTTTTATAAATGCTATAGTTGCAAGCTGTACGCCTACTTCAGGGCCCTCATTGCCTAGATCTCCACAGTAAGTTCTAGCAAACTTTTAATGATTAATCGCAATGTTGTTCAAAGTCCTAAAATTTAAAATTACAAGTAATCACAAATAATCACAAATAGATGTAATACTAAAGTATGTTCTTATACTTTTATATTTTAATATTTATTAATATAATTTATCTTTTCATCAAAAAATTAAAATAAAATTACAAACAATCAAGGTTAATATCTATTTTGTGAGTGCATAAAAATTATAAAAAAAAAGCATGGATATGCCTATCAACTAAAACCACACATGAAGCCACCAAAAGGAAAGGCTATAACTTTGTAGTGGAGTTAGATAGTTAATATACCTTTGGACCGTTGATTTCCCTCCATCTGTTATAATTGTTTTTACACATGAAGCACAATCGAATATGGTTCACGAGCTCATTTCCAGTTCTTTTTACTCATTTTCCATAGCATAGTTTATAGATTGCCAATATCAAGAAATGTCCTACCGTTGGCGAAATAGTTTAGTTGTGAGGAACTTTTCCGTAAACGTGGCATAGTGAGACAAGAACACGGAATACAGAAGAGAGTGATGCTGTAGGACACCGAATTCTCAGTATCATGCCGTCACTAAAAAATTCAGAAGAACACAAGGGAATGCTACTGTCATCTGACTTATCTTACGTCACTTTGTGAAATACAATCGACTTGCTTCCAGATTTGCAGTGCAACGATTTTAAACGAAACAAGCTGAAAATTGAGGTTAACGAAGATCGCTACAAAAGAAATTATTTATCGTATTGACGCAAGTGACACATGTAGTGCATTTTTCATACTTGGTTACTGGAGAGAGCTCGATCCCGCATGGTTCACGAGGTCATCTAGCTGGATACTGACACTATTATCTTGCTTCCTAACCTAGCCCACCGCACAATTTTGCGTAAAAAACATACTAAAACTCAACTATAATCCTCTCTTACCGACCTTCAGGATTCATTAACTCAGTGAACACCGCCCGAGAGGACATCAGTCTGCTCGAATCCCGATTGCTATCCCCGAAACTTCGTGGTCTGCTGCCGTTGCTATTTCTAACTGACACTTGTCCAGCGCTGCTTCTAAAGATATCATCCCCATCATCAACCCTGGGCTTAGGCAAGAGAGTTTTCCCATCGTCCTTTGTCTCAATCTCAACCCCATCAACCTCAGCATCTTTCTGCATATTCTCCTGGAGCTGCAATGCAAACTCAAGGCCCCAAACTACATCATTCATCGATGGCCGTTCCGTTCCGTTGTCAACCAAACAATTCACCGCGATCTCACAAAATTTATTCAAGCACCCGGGCGCAATTTCACCCTCTAAAGTTGGGTCAACAATCTGGTCGGTATTTCCACAGCGATGGGTCTGCCTGACCCACTCCGCCAGGCCGACTTGCTTCTTCTCAGCGGTGCGGATGATCGGCGGCTTCGCACACAGTGCTTCGCACAAAACCACACCAAACGAGTACACGTCTGACTTCTCGGTCAGCTGTTGACGACGGTAATACTCCGGGTCCAGATATCCGACGCTGCCCTTTACCACTGTGCTTACATGCGCCTTGGACATGCCAGTGGGGCCCAGTTTTGACAACCCAAAGTCTGAGACCTTAGCCTCCCATTTCTCATTCAATAAGATATTTGTTGTCTTCACGTCGCGATGAATGATTGTGTGCTTCGCGCCCGAATGAAGGTAATTCAACCCAGATGCCGCACCGATGCAGATTTCAAGCCGCCGCTTCCAGGAAAGAGAAGGATTACTGGTGTCGTAGAGATGATCACGGAGGGTCCCATTGGACATATACTCATAAACGAGAATCATCTCGTCTCCATCGTTACAATATCCAATCAGAGAAACGAGATGGTGGTGACGAAGTTGAGAGAGCATCTTGATCTCGGTCTGAAACTCATGGGCCCCCTGTTGGGAACCGGGTTTCAGCCGTTTGATCGCAACTGGGTTGACCCCACCATCAATGAACCCTTTGTACACGTTCCCGAACCCTCCGACGCCAATGATGAAAACATCGTCGAAGTTGTTGGTCGCTGCTCTAATCTCAGCCAGGGAGAAGGAACGACACCGAGCCGAGGGTAAAGGTGACTCGTGGGTCTTTGTTAACTTGGTCGTCCAGAAAGAAAATGGATCCCAACCAGTTGTCCCCTCACTAGAACCGGGATGCTTGACTTTCTTGCGCCGCCGGTAAATCAAGAACCCAAGAATCGACAGCGCGGAAAAGCCGGAAACTCCACCACCAACACCGGCAACGATTGTTGTTGTGCTATTCTTCGGCTTCTTCTGCGTTTCTCTTGGCTCGGCTGTTCCAGGGGTCAGCGGAAGTGGTTGAGGATTGGAGCCGGCAAGATTACCATCGGGGTCGCTGACCTTGAAGATTTCAACACCGTTCAAAATTGCACTCCTGTGTTCAGTCATCCAGCCTTGTGGGTCTGCTTCTAGTGCGATAGAGAGGTTCATTTTCTTTTGGCCCTCTTGGGTAGGCATCGAAACAACGTAGTCTCTTTTTACCGGGACACCATTGCCACCAGCCCATGCTATCACGTCCGCTGCTTCCTCCGCAGTTTCATTTGCTATGAAAATAAGGAACAGTCTCTGATATGGCTTTGTAATCTGTCTCTGAAACTCGCAGAAGTGTAGCCTAACAAGGTATAAAAACCTGGAATCGACCGCGAACTCCCACGTGAGATTGTAACTCCTGTTGATAGCTGAGTCATTCCCCATGGTAACGGCAGACCGGTAGACATCTTCTGGTGCAGTATATGGGGGGGATGCCTTGGTAAACTTTAGCTTAAATCCTGGGTCAGAAGGGACAATAATCGTTTCATGTGGTGCCAAGTAGTTTCGGTCCGGAATCCAGGTTCGGAACATTCCAGTGTCATCCTTGGGTGAGATGATGTTGCCTCCAACGTTCACTCTGTAAACCATCTCAAGAGCAGGGTTGTTGCTGAAGTCGTATGAGTTCAGTGAGCCGATAAATTTAACCTCTTGATCGACTGTGGGTGTGTAGTAGAGATTGGTAGGCATCGACAAGATCTCAATTCCATTGATAAAGGCATATGAATAAGAAACGCTCGGAGTGAAGGATATGTTCAACCTCTGATCCTCTCCGATGTTGACGCAGTATTCCTTGAATATGATATCCTGGGGATCAGAATCAGCATCTGCTGTGAGTGAAGCGTTGAAGTTGCTAAGAAGAGTAAAATTACCTGCTTTGACAGAGAATAGGGCTTTAGAGCGATCAAAGCTGCCGTACGACGCCGGATAGAAGTATAGCCGAATGAATTTTTGGCCCGGTGTGAGCTGGAAAGTGTAGGTGAATGCGGAGGTAGAGAGCCGAGCTGTGGCATAGGGTACGGGGTCAGCATAGGGGGATTGGTGAGTAGCGTCGGAGGTTATAGATGCCTTGTTGGGTGATTGTTCAAGAGGGGAGAATCTTGAGTCAACGTCTCCAATCCAGGTCCGACCGTCTCGCGCACTCAAGTTGTCAGAGGAGCCACAGTTGAGGGGAATATTTTCGATGGGTATGTAAGGAGACGGCGAACCACCAGCGACAGTGCTAGTTAGGAGGTACAGGCAGAAGGCTAGGAGGAGAGGTGTAAGATGGGGTAAGAAAGGTGTTTGGCTTCGATTCCACATTGGAGCTTTGAGGAAGAGACACACGTAGAGGATATGCTTTTATAATATTGAGTCCGCGAGTGTTCTCCACGGGAAAGAATAGTACGGGGGTGATGTACATACTTACCGGATGTACCAATTACACAATGTTAAAAAAAGAAAAAATGAATCTCCTACAAGTAACACAAGGCCAAATCTAGGCCGAACTAAAATATCCAACCTCTAGAAATTGAATTGGACGGTTTTTACAGCAGTTTACAAGATTTGGTATAGAAAAATGATTTTGTCCTTGTCACTCTTACTACAGACCTAACAGTTCTTTTTCAATTTCGGTCTTTGTATTTAAATATCTGATATTATTTGCAGATAATTTATAATCCCTTTTATCAAACTGGTTCATTTATCCTTAAAATAATATCGATTTGATTTATCAAAATTAAACAAAATATAATAAATTCTTTGGCGCATAAACAAATTAAGAACGTGTGTTTTAATGAAAATGTGTGGATTTACTTATATGTCATTAGAAATTATAAAAGCATGGAATTATCTTTTAATAAGATTTTTTATGGATTTTAAAATGGCATTAAAGATCGTTGTATATTCTGAAATAAAATAATAATTAACTAGCAAATCTTTGGGGATAAAATTTCCAAGTACCTATATTCACCTTAAATCTGGACCATACGTGAACTCGCCCTCTCAGTTTCGTGGATTTTTCGTTGTTACGTGGCTTCGAAGGACCTTTGGGGGTATCAGTCTATGGTACACAGGAACGGACAGATAGTTTGATTTGTTGGTGAGGAAAAAGTTAGGGCTGTAGACATAGGAGAAGTGCTTCGCAGCTTGGAATAATCTTTGGAGGAATCCGAACTAACATCACATGATTACTCTGCCTTGGAAGGAACAAAAAATGAGTTGTCTTCTCCGGGCAGAAAAGTCCCGGCGCCGAGGTGCTGATGCTAACCCTCACAGTGCTTCCAAGCAAAACTCGGTGACTGCAATTTGTCCATTAATGGTAGAAAAGAATCATTGATCGAAAAGTTCAATAAATTTTCCCGTCAAATATGCGTTTCAGGAATGATAATTTGTCAGCTTATGTGGAAAGTTTTCCAGAGCATATAAAGATTTTAGTTTTTTATGTATGTACATATTATCAATTGGAGTTTTGCCATTCGTCATTCTAAGAATTTTGTTAGATAACATAATATTTTTTTGATCTTTGATACGATTTTTTTTATTGATTAGTTTTAAGAGTTTGAGAAATTATTGGATTAGTAATTTTACATTCAATGTCTTAAGATTTGGATAACTTCCTTTTAGAAGTTTGTATGACTTGTTTTCTTTACTTTTATCCTCAAGATATTCATAAACATTACAATGTAGTACTCTTTTTTTTTTTTTGGAAGAAGTTAATCTTATGTTTTTTTTTCTTTCTTTGGAGAATTTAATCTTATGGTTCTTTTAAAAATTGAGTTTTCAATCTCATCATAGAAAATATTTATAAAATTGAGAAAAATGATTTTGTCTTAAAAGTTTTCATTAGACTATTTTGAGATCATTAGTATATATTGTTTTTAGTTTGTTTAACCTTTATGTTTGTTTGGCTAACTTTTTGCAAGAAGTCTATATATTATCTAAATATCTTCTTTGTTGGTTAGTTGAGATTCCTATTGAAAATAAAAGTTTCCTGTTAGAAAAATATAATATTTTGAATAATATTTAAATACAAAAAAAAATTCTTCAACTCATGAACTAACTTAGGTATTAAATTTTCTAACATGATATCAAAGTATAAATTAATATATTTTAATAATAATTTTGGGCTAATTATATTAAAAAAATAATTTTTTGAATAATATTTAAAAGTATTGAAGACGAAAATCTTACATCACAAAAATATGATTATTAAATAATTTTTAAATATTATTCTTACAAGGATAAAATGATAATTATGTAAAACATTAAAATCATAATTAAATGAAATGGTAAAAATGTAATTAAGTAAAATGGTAAATTATAATTGTAAGAAGTGGTAAAATCATAATTATGTAAAGTGATGATATTGTAATTATATAAAATGATAAAATCGTAACTACATAAAATATATATCAAGTTAGTTCTTAAGGCCTTTCTATGGTAGGGTGTGAATGATTGGGAAAAAGGATGGTAAGGTGCTCAGGACATTTTTTGCCTCACAATGGAAAACGGAGGCCTAGCCTTTTGAGTATTTTTAAAATATATGCTCAAACAACAACCACTCCATTTATTTGAGTGTTTGCTATTTCTTCCATGTTAAAGGACTTCATATCTCTTAATACTAGATGATTTGGTCTCTAGGATGGACTTCATATCTCTTCAACGATGCCTCTAGTGTGCTGCAACTTCTCTCAACTTTTGGTCATAGTTGTTGATATACTAGATTATTGTGTTAATACCTTAAGGTTTTGGCGTGGACTTCACACTTTAATATGCACTCATATAGAGTGGTGCTTAATGACCGTGCCTTGTTTTACTAGATTTCTTGCCCTAACTAGCATTAAGGTACATTGCAAAGAAGATTAAATGTGCATTAATGTGCAAAATTAATATATTGAACCAAACTTAATCTTTCAAAAGCAAAAGTTTATGCATCCCATAAAAAAACAAGGTTCACAACTGGGAAAGGTCTTAATTATTTTGTTTTAGGTGTCCCGGCATATGAAGTTCTTATTTTATCCATAATTAAGTTTTACAAGTTCAAGAAAAGACTTACTCTACTCTTGTGTAATTATGTGTACAAAGTTGGTAATTTTGTTTCAAATAATAGTTGAATGATAGAATTATTAGTCTGAACTTAAATCTTTAGTTTGAGTCTCCTTGTAACCATTACTTTTAAAAAAAAAAAAAACTTAAACCCCAAGATAAAATTATACATGTTTTAATACAATATCAAAATTACAGAAATGAAATTATCTAATATATATTCTGCATACAAAGGCATGTTGTTTTGTAATTAAAGGCTTATTGCCCGAAGACAACCCTATACCAGAACTTCCTTTACTAATCCTCTTTGACTATCTTGTTTCATTGATCCTTGGCTTTTACAAAACATTATCCCAAAGCACATCACTTTGCCAGAATCCTAACTACTGTTAGCAAGACTTTGCTCGCCACAGCTCACTCTGGTTGCTCCGCTATAACTAGTACTAAAGGTGTCATCAACATCATCATCTGTGGACATGCGCAAGAGAGCTTTGTCATCATCTGAGTCCTTGATTTTAGACAATTCAAGGCCCACGTCTTCGCCTGCACACTCTTGCAATTGCAGCGCAAACTCAAGGCACCACAACACATCATTCATCGACGGCCGTTTGGTTCCGTCTTCAAGCAAACATCTTACCCTTCAAGCATCGAGGTGCTATTTGACCATCTAAGGCTGGATCAATCATCTGCTTAACCTTCCCGTCGTGATAGTTTTCTCGTACCAACCTTGCCAGGCCCACGGGTGGCTCTTCACTGCGTATGATGGGTGGTTTTGCACACAGCACTTCATACAAAACTACACCAAAGGAATACACGTCGGACTTGTCACTCAAATGTCAGGTTCTATAATAATCTGGGTCCAAATACCCAAAACTACCCTTAGCCACTGTACTGACGTGAGACTTGCCGGTTGGGCCGATTTTGGACAACCCAAAATCAGACACCTTCGCCGCCCAATTTTCATCCAATAAAATATTTGTTGTCTTTACGTCCCCATGAATGATTGGTTTTATGGCAGTTGTATGAAGATAGTCCAACCCACGTGCCACCCCGATACAGATCTCGAGTCGCTGCTTCCAAGTAAGGGAGGGATTGTTGCTGTCATACAAATGGTCACGTAGAGTCCCTCGGACTATGCAGTGGTAGACGAGAATCATTTCACCGCCTTCGTCACAATATCCAACAAGAGAAACAAGGTTGTGGTGACGAAGCTGGGAGAGCATCCTGATTTCCATTTCAAACCTACAAATTCTGGGCAAGACAATTAAAATTTTTTTATACTGATTCTTACGTGGTGGGAAGCTGGCTTTCGTCCCACATTGTTGCGTCAAAACCTCATCCACGGTCCGGAAACGTGGCATACAGTTGGATAAGCTTACGTCCAGTACTTTCAATGTCTTTTAGGTGGTACTGAAGATTTTTGTATAATTTCTTTGTATAGCTGAAAACTATAACATACCTGTGGTTGTCTTTTTTTTTTTTTAAATTATATTTTTTATTCAAATGAAATCAACAAAAGTGGGGTGGGGTATGCATAACCCAACAACAAAATACTTGCTCTCCAAAGAGGAAAGGAAAATATCTACGAAAATAAAGCTGACAACACTTTTCTCAAAATTAACCCCGAGACCATTTTGGGTAGTGTATCATTCAATGGACATGTTCTGTAATCATCATTCAATAGTACTATCCAAAATAAATGCTAGCAACTCAATAAAATATCAGCTTATAAAAATAAAGGAAATATTATCATTTACTTTTTTTTTTCCTGGTTAAAGTGGGAGGGAGGAGTGTCTCAAACTCTTACGACCTTGGTCTAGAGCCCTTTGCGCTCCGTTTAGTTGCGAGGAATTGACAAATTTGTTGAGTAAAAGAGATTTACGGGTATAAATTATTAAATTTAGGATCAAGATTTTGGGTGACCAAAAATTAATTGGTAAGCTACTAATTTATTGATAATACATCGTCTAGTGCAGTCGAGTTGCCAGAGGAGCCACAGTTGAGGGGAATATTTTCGAGGGGTATGTAAAGAGACAGCGAACCACCGGCGATTAGAAGGTACAGGCAGAAGGCTAGGAAGAGAGGCGTAAGATGAGGCAAGACGGGTATTCCGCTCTGGTTCCTCATTGGAGCTCTGACTGAGGGAGAGACACAGAGAGAATCTGCTCTTATAATATCAAGTTCGTTGAGCGGTGTTCTCCAGCAGAAAATAATACGACCTAGGTGACGTACATAGTATCAGCTGTTCAAATTTGACAAAACAAGGTTCTTTGAATTTAATAAATGCTAAGAAGTAGGAGCTCCCACACGCCCCTGAAACAATCAACGTCTACTTAGAAGTTAAATTGGACGGTTTTCACAGCAGTTTACAAGATTTGGTATAAGAAAATGATTGTCCTTCTGACTCTTACTTCACAGCCTTGAAGACTTCTGTTTCGATTTTGTCCTTTGTATTTTAATATCTGAAATAATTGGCAGATCATTTTTATACCCTTTTATCAAATTGGTTCATTTATCCTTATAATTATATCGATTTGGTTTATCAAAATTAAACAAAATATAATAAATTCTTTGGCGCACAAACAAATTAAGAATATTTATTCTAACGAAAATGTGCTGGTTTACTTATATGTCATCAGAGATTGCAAAGAACGAAATTATCTATTAATAAGATTTTTTTATGGATTTTAAAATGTCAAAACAGATTGTTATATATTCCGGAGCAAAATAATAATTATCTAGCTTGCAAATCTTTGGGGATAAAATTTCCAAGTACTATATTCACCTTAAATCTGTACCATACTCGAACTTGCCGTGTCAGTTTCGTGGCTTTTACGTCGTACCGTCACTTCGATAGGTATCAGTCTTAATAGACAGAGGAATGGACAGATAGTTTTTGACTTCTAGTGAGGAAAAAGCTAGGACTGTAGTGGCGTTTCGAAGGCTGGAAAAATCTTCAGAGGAAATCCAAAGCTACATCGTGATTAGTCTAAACGTGTGATCAGTCTGCCTTCGAAGAAACAGAAAAGGAGTCGTCTTCTTCGGGTAGAAAAGTCTCGTTGCCGTGGTGCTGGTGCTAACATTCACTGTACTGTCAAGCGAATCCGATGGCTGCAATTTGTCCTGTCATAGTTGGAAAGAATCGTCCATTGAAAAGTTTGAAAAATTTGCCGGTCAAGCACGTGTTTCAGGAATGATAATGTGTCAGCTTCTGGGGAAGCTTTTCCAGAGTAGGAGAAGCAGCTTCAGAATGTTATCATTTGTCATGTTTCTTTAGTTTGCTTCTGAAGAGAGAATCTATCATTGACGAATTGCTGTGGCTTATGTTCATTTTACAATTGAGAAAAAAATAATTTAAGGACAATGTACCAAAAGTTTATTTGTCCAAGCAAAGAGATAAATTTATCACTCACAGACTAGATATTTTGTCCTAAGAGATATCCTACTAGATATTCAAATGAAATTTTGGATAGTATTTGCTACAAAGATTGTTTAAATTCATAATGCTTGATAATTCTTTTAACCAATAATATTAATTAAGTAAAGAATCATCTTTTCTAAAAAGACGAATCTTCTTTCATGAAGTGAAAATTATTCATCTTTTAACAAAATTTCTAAACATTTCTTTAGAATTTGACTATAGAACTCTCTTTTTTTAAGAAAAAATTAATGACCATTTTACAAGAGTACAAAAATATATATTAGACATTCTTGTTAGTTGATAACATTAAGATATTCTTCTTCATCAAGAGATTTTAACCCATTAATGTTAATAAGGTTTTTACATCATTAACTAAAAGTGTCATTTCCTAAATTATGTCATTTCCATTTTCTTGAACACTTTTTCTACTTCTTTGATCTGAGTTTTAGTAAAAACATAGTTGATTAGTATTATGGTCACAAATAAACTTGTACCATCACTTATCATAAGTAATTTTGTTCTTTCCTTTAATTCTGACTTTTGTTTAGCATAAAGTATCAAAATAATCATAATTTTTAAATTTTTTATCTTCTTTAAGTTTTGGTTCCTAAGTTTACTATAGTTGGAAGAATTCTTATTGAATTTTATTAAAGGTTTGCCATTCCTCATTCTTGAGACTTTTATTGGATAACACAATATTTTCTTGATCTTTGATACATTTGTTTTTCATTAATTAGTCAAAAGGGTTGAAAATTACTTGATTAGTAATTCTACATTCAATGTCTTCCATATAACATCATCAAGGTTGATGATGACTATAAGCTTTGGGATTTGTATGACTTCCCTTTAGAAGTTTGTTTGACATTTTTTCTTTATTTTTATCCTCAAGATAATTTAGTAGTTTTTTTCTAGGACGTCATAGTTGTTTTAAAAAGTGAGCTTTCGATCTCTTCATAGGAAAGATCAATAAAATTGGTATATATATATGTATATCTATATTCATTAGGCTTTTTTGGGTTCATTACTATAGAACGTACTTTGTTTGTTTAGCCGTTGATGTTTGTTTGGCTAACTTTCTACAAGAAGACTTGTACACGGTCTAAAGTTTTTTTTTTTTTAGCTATTTTACAATCTTTTGAATAATTTTAAATATAAAATGATTTCTTCAACCCATAAGCTAACGTTTAGGTTAAATTTTCAATTTTTTAAAATGATATCAACGCCTAGATTAATCTACTTTAGTCCTAAATTTAGGCTAATCACATTGAGAAGATTCATTTTTTGAATAATTTTTAAATATACCTCTAGCCTAAGATATGTTTGATGTGTGAAAAATATTGAGGATAAAAGTTTTACATCCAAAAGATATGATTACTAAATAATGCTTAAATATTATACTTCTAAGAGTAAAATGATAGTTATGTAACAAGGTAAAATATAAATAAATTAATTTGGAAAGACTTCCTTAAACTAAAGCCCATTTTACCTTGGTTCATCTATTGTTGTAAAGAAATTTACAAGGACCTATGACCAATTAATGAAGAAGTGGAATGGTGTAATTTAACATAGACTAGTAATATTAGCAAACATAAATTTATTAGATGACTAATTTGTCAACATTAACTTTTTTACAGTAAAAGTAATTGTACAATGATTCCTTTTAATTAACTTATATTATGATTTTTGAATGTACATGGATAATGATAATTTGAAAGATTATCTAAGTTTAGAATGAAATCTGATATCATATTAGAAGATAGAATAAAGAATTGTCAAGGATGATCACAATATATAAAGGAAGAAATTTAGCCACAAAACGTCTTAAGATATTTTCTTAAGCTTGCATTTATTATATGTTGATTGCATGCAATAAAAGATGATTTCATAACAAAACAATTAACATCCTAATCCTATTAGCAAAAGTAAGAAAAATTATATAAAAGAGAGTTTCTTTATTTTGAAATATAAAATCCTCAGAAGGTAATGTCATTTTGAGTAAAATTTAGAGGTTTTTAACTTTTATCTTTTTGTAATTTTTATAATTCTTAATGTTAGGACATGTATTTCTGTATATTAATTTTTACTAATGCAAACTTATATTTCTATCAAAATAATAATAATAAATAAAATGGTAAAATTGTAGTTAAGTAAAATAGTAAAATTATAACTACCTGAAGTGGTTTTTTCTTTCAAACGTAAAATGGTAGTAAAATCCTAAGCAACGGAAGGGTAAAATGATAATTATGTGAAGGTATTTTGATAATTATTTGAAATGATAAATGACTTCGAGGGGTGAAGCTTTGCAGCAGTCTACTGGGGGTAAGAGTCTAGAAGGTAAGGAAATGGAGAGAGACTTTGACTTGGGTGTGGACTTGGCAGGAGTGGTGCTTCTAAGGCTGGAAAAGTCTTTGAAGGAAATGCACGACTAGTCTGCCTTTGGAGAAACCGAAAAAGAGTTGTCTTTTTTGGGTAGAAAAGCCTCACAGCAGTGGTGCTGATGCTGCCGTTCACTGTTCTTAATGGCTGTAATCTGTTGTTTAATAGTTGGAAGGAATCATCGCTTGAAAAGTTTGGGAAATACATGTTTCAGGAATGGTAATTTGTCAGCTTCTGGGGGAAGATTTTCGAGAGCGTACATAGATTTTAGTCTTTGATTATGTGCGTATTAGCTAGAGCTTATAGATGTAAAGCGAGTGGACGACATAGACTTTGGTCAATGGTGGAAAGAGTTGTTCAGAGAGTGTGAAAAGCAGCTTCAAGATGTGATATTCTGCCTTCTTTTTTTCTCCCTCCTCCAGAGAGAATTTATCCTTGACGAATTGTTTTTTGAATTGGAGAAAAAAATTAAATTCAAATAAATTAAAGACAATATACCGAAGGTTCATTCGCCAATAAGAATGCCAATATTTTGAAATATTGGCAATAAAAAGCAAAACTTGATAATCTTCATCTGAAATATTTTTTTTATTTTATTGTCTATTTCTAAATGTTTGTTCATAACGACAGAAGATTATTTTCTAATATAATTCTTATCATGCTCTCTTGAAACCTTATTCGTTATATAAGCTTATGTTAGGGTATTGCAATTTGAACTTTGACGCTAACACCATTACAAAAAGACATATTTATATCCAAAAGTCAATTTAAAAATAACATACCTTTCTTTAATATATAAAAAATGTACTCTCTTATTCTTCGATAAATAAATTTACATATTCATAAATAAAAAATGTTAAAAAAATTTACATTTTACTTAGAATCAATTTATAAAAAGAGGATATATATCATTTTAATGATAAATTATAGGTATATGGAAATGGACATAACAAGGAAAAAGTCTTTTTCCTAGCATAGGATGCCAATGGCACTCAAAATAGCCATTAAAAACCTAAAAACTGCTATTAAAAAGGTTCACCGCAATTATAGCTGTCTCTCAGTAGAAGGTTGTCAAGAAAAGTCCTGTATGACGGAAAAGAAAAATGAGCACAAAATACAAGTTAGTAACAACCACAAAAAGGGGTCTTGGGTAACGAAAACTAGCACCCATGAATTCATGGTGGTTGAAACCGTGACATCACACCATGGGGGTGGTTTCTCAACCGTGGGTGGCCATTCTCTATTGTGGCGCTTGTCAACTGCCGCAACAAACTCTATCCCATCCTCCTTAATTGCCCTTTCTTATTAGATTTTTTAGCCATCACAAAATGATATATATCGTTTTTCCAGCTACCATTCAGCGTACATCACTAAGACTAAACATGCACTAATTGCAAAATTAATATGTCAAGCCAAACTTAATGTTTCAAAAGTAGAAGATTTACACATCTCATACAAATACAAAGTTGACTAGAGAGGGTCTTGAATCTTGTTTTGTTGAGACTAATAATCCGGCCTATGAAGTTCTTATTTAATGCTTAATTACATTTTAGGTAATAGTTGAATAACAGAAGTATAAATTTATAAACCTTAGATTGTTGGCTCAGATTCTCTCCTTTTGAGTACCTATAGGGAAAAAAAAAAATTAAACCCTTAGATAAAATTGTAAATATATTGGTGTAATATTGAAATTTCAAAAATGAAATTATCTAATAAATCTATATAAAAAAAATCTATACTTTGCTCGCTACGGCTCACTATGGTGACTCCATTATTACTAGTACTAACTGTATCATCACTATCATCATCCATGGACATGGGCAAGAGATCTTTATCGTACAAGTCTCCGGCTTCAAAGAATTCAAGCCCTGTGTCTTCACCTCCACTCTCCTGCAATTGCAAGGCAATCTGAAGGTAGCTCATCACATCATTTATTGATGGCCGTTTGGTTCCATTTTCAAGCAAACATCTCAACGCAATCTCAATAAACTTCTTCAAGCAATGGGGTGCTATTTGACCCTCTAAGGCCGGATCAACCATCTGCTTAACCTTTCCACTGCGATAATTTTCTCGCACCCACCTTTCCAAGCCTAGAGGTGGCTCTTCGGTGCGTATGATGGGTGGTTTTGCGCACAGCACTTCACACAAAACTACTCCGAACGAAAAGATGTCAGATTTGTCACTCAAATGTTGAGTGCTGTTGTACTCTGGATCCAAATATCCAAAACTACCCTTGACCATTGTGCTGACATGAGACTCATCGGTTGGACCCACTTTGGACAATCCAGAATCAGACACTTTTGCCACCTAATTTTCATTCAATAAAATATTTGTTGTATTCACGTCCCGATGAATGATTAGTTTCACAGCAGTTGTATGAAGGTAGTCCAATCCACGTGCTGCACCGATACAAATCTTTAGCCCCAGCTTCCAAGGAAGAGGGGGAGTGTCGGTGCCATACAAATGATCACGGAAGGTTCCACGGACCATGTAATCGTAGACGATGATCATTTCACCGCCTTCGTCGCAATATCCGACAAGAGAAACGAGATTGAGGTGACGAAGCTGGGAGAGCATTTTGATCTTTGTCTCAAACTCGTGGACCCCCTGTTGGGAACCTGATTTCAGCCGCTTGATCGCAACTGTATTGACCCCACCATCGATGTAACCTTTGTAAACAGTACCGAACCCTCCACCACCAATAATGAGAATATTATCGAAGTTGTTTGTGGCTGCGCTGACCTCAGCCAATGTGAAGTAACGGCACAAAGCGCATGGCAGGGATGACTTATGGGTCTTGGTTGACTTGGTCTCAGAGAGAGAAAAAGCACCCCACCAAGACGTCCCATCACTAGACCCGGAATCGTTGATTCCCTTACGTTGCCCGTAAATCAACAACCCGAGGATCCACAGTACAACAAAGCCAAAAACTCCACCACCAACACCGGCAACTATTGTTTTTGGGTTATTCTTCGGCTGCGATCCTGGTGGCTCGGCTGTTCTATGGGTCAGCATAACTGGATCGGGATTGGGTTCTGCGAGATTATCATCAGGGTTGCTTACCTTGAAGATTTCAACACCGTTCAAGATTGCATTACTGTATTCACTATTTCAGTCTTGTGGGTTTGCTTCTAGTGCGATAGAGAGGTTCATTTTCTTTTGGCGCTCTTGGGGAAACATCGAAACAATGTAGTCTCTTTTAACCAGGACATGATTTCCACCAGCCCATTCTATCACGTCCGCTGTTTCCTCTGCGGTTTGATTTGCTATGAAAATAAGGAACAGTCTCTGGAATGGCTTTGTAATCTTTGGTTGATACTCGCAGAAGTGTAGCCTAACAAGGTACATAAACCTGGAATCGACCGGGAATTCCCACGTGAGATTGTAACTCTTGTTGATAGCTGAGTTGTTCCCCATGGTCACTGCAGTCCGTTATACATCTTCTGGTGCAGTATATGCGGGTACCTTTGCAAACGTTAGATTAATGCCTGGGTCAGAAGGGACAACACCCATTTTAGATTGTGTCAAGTAGTTTTGGTCCGGAATCCAGGTCCGGAACATTCCAGTGTCATCAGTCGGTGAAATGAAGCTGCCTCCGACGTTCACTCTATAAACCGTCTCGAGAGCAGTGATGTTGCCGATGTCGTACGGAATTGGCGAGCCGATAAGACGCACCTCTCGATCGTCCAGTGGTGTGTTGTAGAGATTGGTAGGCATTGACAAGATCTCAATTCCATTGATGAAGGCATGCGAATGAGAATCGCTCGGAGTGAAGGTTATGTCCAACCGTTGTTCTTCGTCGACGTTGACACAGTATTCCCTGAATATGATATCCACGCGATCAGCATCACCTGTTGTAAGTGAAGCGTTGAAGTTGCTAAGAAGAGTAAAAAGACCAGAGCTGACAGAGAATAGGGCTTTAGAGCTATCAAAGTTGCGGTAGGAAGCCGGATAGAAGTATAACCGACTTGGAAACTAGTAGACAAACCTGAAAACAAGGAAATTATTGGCGTTACATGGGTTTATAGAACAAAGTTAAATCCTGATGGAACAATACAAAAGTATAAAGCAAGACTAATTGATGGATATTTTATCGATCAAGGTTTCAGGAGGAGTCTAAGTGAGCCTACTAACCGAATGAATTTTCGGCCGGGTGTGACCGGGAACGTGTAGGTGAATGCAGAGTTAGAGAGCCGAGCGGTGGCATAGGGTACTTGGTCAGCATAGGGGGGTCGGGAAACAGAATCGGTGGTTAGATATATCTGGCTCTGTGATTGATCAAAAGTGAGGTAGCCGGAGTCAACGTCTCCAAACCAGGTTCGTCCGTCTAGTGCAGTCGAGTTGCCAGAGGAGCCACAGTTGCGGGGAATATTTTCGACGGGTTGTAAGGAGGCGGCGAACCACTGGCGACGGTGCTGATAAGGAGGTACAGCCAGAAGGCTAGGAAGAGCGGCGCAAGGTGTGATAAGATGGGTATTTGGCTTCGGCTCTTCATTGGGGCTCTCTGAGGAAGAGGCACAGAGAGAATCTGGTCTTATAATATCAAGTACGCGAGTAGCGTTCTTTGCAGAAAAATAAAACTGAGGTGACGTACAGAGTATCGGCCGAACAAATTTGACAACACAGTTCCTTGAATTTTATAAATGTTAAGAAATAGGAGCTACCACGCACAACGCAAGCTCAAATCTAGCCCGAAGTGAAATATCGGACCCTTCTGAAGCAAACCAACATCTACTTAGAAGTTAAATTGGATGGTTTACAGCAGTTTATAGGATTCGGTATAAGAAAATGATTTTGTCCTGACTCTTGCTACAAATCTACTAGTTCTTTTTCAATTTCATTCTTTGTATTTATATATCTGAAATTATTTAGAGATAATTTATAATCGTGTGTCTCAAATTGGTTCATTTATCCTTATCATATGGATTTGATTTTTCAAAATTAAACAAATATAACAAATTCTTTGGGACATAAAGTTTTGTGCTCATTATGTCATGTTTTTAATAAAAAAATGTTGATTTACGTATATGTCATTAAAGATTATAAAACAATGAAATTATCTTTTAATAAGATTTTTTATGGATTTTAAAATGGCATTAGATATTGTTGTATATTCTGAAAAAAAAATAATTATCTAGCTTGCAAATCTTTGGAGGTAAAATTTCCAAGTACGATATTCCCCTTAAATCTGGACCATACATGAACTCCCCTTGTCAGTTTCGTGGTTGCGAAGGATCTTATGGAGGTATTAGTCTATGGGACACAAGAATGAAGAGATAGTTTGATTTGTTGGTAAGGAAAGCGTTAGGGCTGTGGACGTAGAAGAAGTGGCGTTTCTCTAGAAAAATCTGCGGAGGAAATCCAAACTAACATCACATGATTAGTCTGCCTTGGAAGAAACAAAAAAAGAATTATCTTCTTCGGGCAGAAAAGTCCCGCTGCCGAGGTGCTGATGCAAACGCTCACAGTGCTTCCAAGCAAATCTCAAGGTCTGCAATTTGTCCAGTAATGGTTGGAAAGAATCCTTGCTCGAAAAGTTTGACAAATTTTCCTTTCAAGTATGTGTTTCAGGAATGATAATTTGTCAGCTTCTCTGGATGCTTTTCAAGAGCAATAAAGATTTTAGTTTTTGATGTATGTACATTATCAATTGGAGTTTTGCCCTTCGTCATTCTTAGAGTTTTATTAGATAACATAATTTTTTTTTTTTTTGATCTTTGATACAATTATTTTTTTATTGATTAGTTATAAGGGTTTGAAAAATTATTGGATTAGTAATTTTACATTCAGTCTTCCATATAACATCATTGTGGTTGATGATGACTATGAGATTTGGGATTTGGATAACTTTCCTTTTAGAACTTTGTTTGACACGTTTTCTTTGTTTTTATCCTCAAGATATTCACAAACATTATAATGTAGTAGTTTTTTTTTTTTTCTGTGAGAAGTTAATCTTATGTTTCTTTTAAAAATTAAGCTGTCAATATCATCGTAGAAAATATCAATAGATTGATAAAAGTGATTTAGTCCTAAAAATTTTCATTAGGCTATTTTGAGATCATTAGTATAAAATGTTTTAGTTTGTTTAGCCTTAATGTTTGTTTGGCCAACTTTTTGGGAAGAAGTCTTATAAATTATCTAACTATTCTTTTTGGTTGGTTAGTTGAGGTTCCTATTGAAAATAAAAGTCTTACATATAAAAGATATAATTATCAAATAATGTTTAAATATTATACTTACAATGGTAAAATAATAATTATGTAAAAAGTTAAAATCATAATTAAATTAAATGGTAAAATCTTAATTTAGAATGGTAAAATTATAATAACGAAAAGTGGTAAACTCGTAATTACGTGAAGTCATGATATTGTAATCATGTAAAATGATACAATCATAATTACGTAAAATATATATCTAGCAAGTTCTTGAAACCTTTCTACGGCAAGGTGTGAATGATGGGAAAAGGGATGGTAAGGTTCATGGGACATTCTTTGCCTCACGAGAGAAAATGGAGGCCTGGCATTTTAAGCATATTCAGAATATGTCCTCAAACAACAACCATTCTATTTACCCGAGTGTTTGCAATTTCTTCCATGTAAGAGCACTTCATATCTTTTGATACAAGATGATTTGGTCTCTGGGATGGACTTCATATCTCTTCAGTGATGCCCCGCTAGGGTGCTTCAACTTCTCTCAACTGTATTCTAACCTCTCAATAAAGCTTTTAGTTAGTGTTTTTTATATACTAAATTATTGAGCTAATTATACATGAAAGTATTTATTTATTTATCATGTATTGATTTTAAGAAAATAAATAACCTTCTAACAGAATATTAAAATATATATTCATGAAAGACATTCAATCGCTTGTGTATTGTATCCTTGATAGACGTTTTTTCAAATTATGTTATATTCTGTGTGGAGATGCTTTTTTTTCTACAAGTTAATTTTAAAATAAAAATAAATCTTCTAACAATAAAAAATAGTCTGCCAATTACATTTGCTTTTCCGTGTTAATATATTATTGTTCATAAAACAAATCTAGGAGGTAGCTTTTAATCACTACAGTTTTGGGAAACCTCTCTCTTGTATCAAACCAGCTTTAAATTCTATCATTTTCTTTCAAGTCCTTTATACTCTTATTAATGATGTTCCTTTAGCTTTGCAAAGTTGAATTAATACAAGAATCTTTCCCTGTTCAAGTCAAACAAGGATTTCTTGTCCTTTGAACAATGATTTGCTGTATTTCTCTACCTCTAATTTATTTCCAAATAAGTTTCACTTGCTACGAAATTGTTGTTATTCATTTAAGATTTACATCCCTGATGAGGTGATAAACTTTCTTCATTAATTTCTTTTTATTGTAATGTTCTGCCTTACAACAAAGCCACAAAGATCCGAAAGAAACAGAAAACAAAAGGCATTTGGGGGAACATCTTCTTGTAATCTTCACAGTAATTTTCCAAACAAAAAACACAAGGCCCAAATCAATAACAAATGAACGAGATAAGCCCAATGAACGATATATTCACATCTTTTAACAAAGAGTTCAACAATTATTCCCACAAGAGCAGCAAGTCTCGCTTTCAATAGTAGGGAGCGGAAAACAAGAAAAAGGACAAACCCATGTGAAACTCACGGGTCTATTAGATAATCAAGAAACTCATGGGTGGTGGTATTGGCAAGATGGCGCCGAGCATTCAATCACTGAAGACAAGCAGCCCGACTCCATTACTGCGATGCTTTAGTGCAACGTTCACGGGCAATAAAGCCAAATAACTAACAAAATCTAAGGCTGCACAACTGCACATCATATATACACAGCCTCCGGAAAAATGTTTAATAACAAAAGACCAGCATGGGAAATTGTAAGAAAATGAAAAGAAAACCACGAGTGAGCAAATAGGGTTGTATTTCTACAATGCAATTTGTATAATGTGAGACTCAAATATGTAGGGTGCAATACCTATTCTATGAAAGAAAGGAAAATATTTAAAATTATACAATATATTGAGCCTAATCATGGGACCCAATATGGCAAAGTATTTGGTCACTTCTCTATATGTTAACACTACCTCTCAAGCTGGATATTTGTATAAGTCAAATACTTTAAGTTTAAAGAGAAAATGTCATTGTTGCTTGCTATAGAATGCCTTTATTAACAAATTGACAAGTTGTTCTTTGGTGGAAACATGTTGCATGACAATGATACCCTGTTAAAGCTTTTATCTAACATAATGACATTCGACCTTAATATGTTTTGTACATTCATGGAATATGGGATTTGTTGTAATCTTTTCTATAACTTCATTGTCACAGTGTAGTAGTGTTGGGATCCCATATGAAAACCAAAGTTCTTAAGTAGCGTGATGATCAAAACTATTTCACAAGTTTTAACTTATATAGCACAATACTCTATTTCTGCATATGAGAGTGACGATGGGTTGTTCTTGGATTTCCATGATATCAAGGAGTTTCTTAACATTATGCAAAATCCCATGGTGGATTTTCTTGTTATTGGATATGATAACTCTATTTTTATAAAGTTATTTTGATTATTTTATGATATAAATAATATAATTTTGTGATATAATATTTGATTTTTCATATATTTATTTAAATCTTTATTGTTTATGTAGCAAGCCCTAAAAGAGATGAAAAGCAAAGGAAACATGAAGAAAAGAAGTGAGGCACGTGAGAAATAAAAGAATAAAATAAAATAAAATAAAATAAAAAAAGAGAAGGCAACGTATAAAGTAGAAAAAGAGGAGGAAGAGGACAAAAAGGACAAGAAAGGAAATAAAGGAAAAGGGCAAAAAGTGAATTATAAACGGAGAATCTTAGGGTACGCCTCCCAAGACAGCATAAAGAGAGGAAAACGTGATAGATGAAACAGCCTTTGTAATAATCTCAAACATTCTTTTGGCACACTTTATCTTGTTCATTCATTTTATTAAAAATAAATGACTAAGACTCAAGGAGGGAGGGAGAGAGAGAGAGCTGGAAAGGAGAAAAATTAAAAAAAAAAAATTGTAAATTGTGACAGATGATAGGGCCTTCTTCATGTATTAATCTCAAACATCCACTTTTGGGACAATTTATCTTGTTCATTCATTCCACTAAAAATAAACGACAAGACTTAAGGAAAAAAGAGAAAGAGAGATGGAAAGGAGAAAAGTTAAAAAAAATCGTAAACTGTGATAGATGATATGTCCTTTTTATTAATCTCAAAGATCCACCTTTTGGCACACTTTATCTTGTTCATTCATTCCACTAAAAATAAATGACAAGACTCAAGGAGAAAAGAGAGAGAGGGAGAGAGCTGGAAAGGAGAAAAGTTAAAAAGATATCGTAAACTGTGACAGATGATAGGGCCTTCTTCATGTATTAATCTCAAACATCCACTTTTGGGACAATTTATCTTGTTCATTCATTCCACTAAAAATAAACGACAAGACTTAAGAAAAAAAGAGAAAGAGAGATGGAAAGGAGAAAAGTTAAAAAAAAAATCGTAAACTGTGATAGATGATATGTCCTTTGTATTAATCTCAAAGATCCATCCTTTGGCATACTTTATCTTGTTCATTCATTCCACTAAAAATAAATGACAAGACTCAAGGAGAAAAGAGAGAGAGGGAGAGAGCTGGAAAGGAGAAAAGTTAAAAAGATATCGTAAACTGTGACAGATGATAGGGCCTTCTTCATGTATTAATCTCAAACATCCACCTTTTGGTACACTTTTATCTTGTTAATTCATTCCACTAAAAATAAACGACAAGACTTGAGGAGAAAAGAGAAAGAGAGAGATGGAAAGGAGAAAAGTTAAAAAATATCATAAACTGTGATAGATGATACGGCCTTTGTATTAATCTCAAACATCCACCTTTTGGCACACTTTATCTTGTTCATTCATTCCACTAAAAATAAATGACAAGACTTAACAAGAAGAGAGAGAGAGAGAGAGCTAGAAAGGAGAAAAGTTAAAGGATATCGTTAACTGTGACAGATGATAAGGCCTTCTTTGTGTATTAATCATACTGTTGTACTGTACCAAAATTAATAATGGTTACTAGAAATCACCTGGTGGAGGTTATTGTGCCCTTTTACTCTTTCCTCTTCCCTCCCTCGAAAACAATATTAGGGGAAGAGGCCCCAATGTTTAATATTTTGATAAAACATGAGAAAATATGACCCATTTAAGCTAGTAAGTGTAACATAATAGGTCATTGCATGCATGGATGGATATAGAGGTCTAAGAAGCTATAAAGATCATTTCAGTTTTCCACAAAACATTGAAGGAATTCGTTTGAATGCATGATTTAATGCAAACTATGAGCAAGCATACCGGCAAAAAAGCTAGTCTTTCTTCCCAATCTATGACGCAATTTTCCAATAAGGTAGCTATGAAATGAATCTTTTTACTATCTAAACGATTTCGGAGTATTTACACTTGGACATAATATGTTACACTTGCTTTCTTTTATATGAGATTATTTTGATAAGGGTCGTTGAATTCATAATGAATAATATTTCACCCATTTTGTTTACTAGATGGATGACAATTACAGTAGGTAGGGAGATTAAAGGAGATTATTTTTCTGATTAATCAATGAAAAAGGAAGAAAGGAGATAAGAAGGGACGGTGGGTGGGAAACCATTGCATACTTTAGAGTGGACTTCTTTTCAGGTCTAAAGTAATGTGTCTGGCTGTCTCTTCCGTGTTTCATATTCATGATAGTATTATAATCAAGTCTTCGTCTTTGATAATAATACAACTTAGACTTGAAACTTTTTGAAGGATTGAATTGACCAAAGAGACCTCGAATATCCCAAATGGTGGAGACTTTGGATGATCTCAAAAAAAAAAAAAAGGTTATTAATATGATAAAATTATTATGGATTGTAAAAGGCTTATTAGTTGGACAAATTATATGGTAAGAGAAGGATAGATTGTTTGAAAAACATAAATTGATAGAGAATTTTCATATTTAGTCCTTTAAATTTGAATTCTACATTTTCTTATATTATTTATAAACGATAGTGATAGGCAGTCCATTTTTTTGTTTTCCATTGAAATGCATTTTGGAAGTGATCGTTACTTCTATTCAAGATAAGGAATGTCCCTTTTTATGAAAAGTCAGTGGATTCTTCCATCTATCAAAGCAATCTACAATCGCTTTTGCACATTGCTTTTTCAAATAATAGTTGGGTGGTAGAATTATTAGTTTCTGAACTTAAATCTTTAGTTTGAATTTTCTTGTCCTTATTAATTGAAAAAAATACACTAAAATCTAAGATAAAATTATACATATTTTAATACAATATCAAAATTACAAAAACAGACTTATCTAATGAATCTAGAAAATCTTAATGCGTTCTATATGTTTTGCATGCAAAGCTACGCTGTTTTGTAATTAAAGGCTCATTACAAGAGAAAAAAAAAAAGAAAAAAGAAAAAAAGAAAGATAACCTCATACCATAACGTCCCTTGCCAATCCTCTTTGAGTGTTTTCTTCCACCGATCCTTGGCTTTCAGAAAACATTGTCCTAGAAGACATCATTTTGTCAGAATCTTGACCGACATTAACAGAACTTTGCTTGCCATGGCTCACTATTGTGACTCCAGTATTACTGTTACTAGACGTGTCATCAATATCATCATCTGTGGACACGCACAAGAAAGCTTTGTCGTCGACCAAGTCCTCGGTTTCAGATAATTCAAGGCCTATGTCTTCGCCTGCACTCTCTTGCAATTGCAAAGCAAACTCAAGGTACCACAGCACATCATTCATCGACGGTCGTTTGGTTCCGTTTTCAAGCAAACATCTTATGGCGATCTCAACAAATTTCTTCAAGGATCGGGGTGCTATTTGACCATCCAAGACCGGATCAACGATCTGCTTAACCTTTCCGTTGCGATAGTTTTCTCTCACCCACCTTGCCAGGCCTATAGGTGGCTCTTCACCGCGTATGATGGGCGGTTTTGCGCACAGCACTTCACACAAAACTACACCAAACGAATACACGTCTGACTTTTCGCTCAAACGTTGGGTTCTGTAGTACTGTGGGTCCAAATATCCAAAACTACCCTTGACCACTGTGCTGACGTGAGACTTGCCGGTTGGGCTCACTTTTGACAATCCAAAATCAGAGACCTTCGCCACCCAATTTTCATCCAATAAAATATTTGTCGTCTTCACATCTCGATGAATGATTGGTTTCTCTGCGGTTTTATGAAGGTAGTCCAACCCACGCGCCGCTCCAATGCAGATCGTGAGTCGCTGCTCCCAAGTAAGGGGGGGATTATCGGTATTGTACAAATGATCACGCAGAGTCCCATGGACCATGTAGTCGTAGATGAGGATCATTTCCCCACCATCGTTGCAATATCCAATGAGAGAAACGAGATTGAGGTGACGAAGCTGAGAGAGCATCTTGATCTCCGTTTCAAACTCGTGGGCTCCCTGCTTGGAACCTGAATTCAACCGTTTGACTGCAACTGAATTGGCTCCACCATCAATGTAACCCTTGTACACAGTACCGAACCCTCCACAACCAACGACAAGAGTATTATCGAAGTTGTTGGTGGCTGCCTGGACCTCAGCCCATCTGAAGTGACGGCACAAAGCACATGGTAGAGACGAATTGTGGGTCGTCGTTGACATGCTGAGAGAGAGAGAAAATGTACCCCACCAAGACGTACCATCACCGGACGCGGAATCCTTGAGTCCGTTTTGCCGCCGGTAAATCAACAACATGAAGATCCCCAGCACAACAAAGCCCGAAACTCCACAACCAGCACCGGCTACTATTGCTGCTGTGTTATTATTCGATTCTTTCTTTAATCTTGGCGGCGCCACTGTTGGAGGGGTGAGAAGGAGTGGATCGGGGTTGGATCTTGCGAGACTGCCTTTGGAGTCACTTACCTTAAAGATTTCGACACCGTTCAGGATTCCATCACTGTAAAGCGTCTGCCAGTCTTGTGGGTTTGCTTCTAGAGCGATAGAGAGGTTAATTTTCTTCTGGTCTTCTTTGCCAAACATCGAAACACCGTAGTCTCGATATACCGGGACGCCATTTCCACCACTCCAATATATAACGTCGGCGGCTTTCTCGGCAGTTTGATTTGCTATGAAAATTCGGAACAATCTCTGGCGTTGCTCAGTAATCTGATGTTGAAACTCACAGAAGTGTAGCCTGACAAGATAAAAAAACTGCGAATCTACGGAGAACTCCCAGCTAAGGTTGTAGCTCTTGTTGATAGTTTTGTTGATTCCCATGGTTCTTGCAGTCCGATAGACGTCTTCTGGTGCAGTGAATGCAGGCGTCTCCTTCGTATAGCTTAGTGCAGTTGTTGTGTTAACAGCCACATCAATTTTTTGAGATACTATCAAGTATTTATTGTCCGGAGTCCAGCTCCGGTACATACCCGTGTCTTCAGTGGGTGGGATGAAGCGGCCTCCGACATTCAGTCTGTACTCCGTCTCCAGAGCAGTGCTGTTACTGATATGGTACACGTTCTGCCGGTCGATAAAAGTAACCTCTCGATAGTCAGACGGTATGTAGAGATTGGTAGGCATCGACAAGATTTCAATTCCGTTGATGAAAGCATATGATTTCGAAAGGCTCGGAGTGAAGGTTATGTTCAACGTCTGATCCTCCTCGATGTCGATAGAGTATTCTTTGAATATGACATCCTGCGGATCAGCATCGGCATCTGCTGTACGTGAAGTGTTGAAGTCGTTAAGAAGGGTAAAAATACCAGTTTTGACAGAGAATCGGGCTTGGGAGCGATCAAAGCTGTCGTACGAAGCCGGATAGAAGTATAAACGAATGAATTTTTGGCCGGGTGTGACTTGAAACTCGTAGGTGAATCCGGCGGTAGAGAGCCGAGCCGTGGTGTAGGGTACTTTATCAGCAGAGGGGGATTGTTGAACAGCACTAGCTGCTAGAGATCCCACGCCTTCTAGGGGGGAGTATTGTTCCTGGGGGGAGAACCTCGATTCCACGTCTCCAATCCAGGCCCGACCGTCTACGCTTAAGTTGCCAGAGGAGCCACAATTGAGGGAAATATCTTCGACGGGCTTGTAAGAGGACAGCGAACCACCGGCGACGGTGCTGGTGAGGAGATGCAGCCAGAAGGCCAGGAAGAGAGGCGGAAGATGTGGTAAGACGGGTGTTTGGCTCCGCTTCCACATTGGGGCTCCGAAAGAGAGACATAGAGAGAACCTGCTTTTATAATAACAAGAACGCGAGAGGGTGTTATCCAACAGAAATAATACTATGGAGATGATGTATGCAGTAACAGTTGTATCAACTAGACCGGAAACTACTTTGAGTTTCAAAAATGTGAAGAAATAGAGTTGTTGTATATTCTGAAACAAAATAATCATTACCCAACTTCCAAATCCTTGGTGATAAAACTACAAAATATTATGTTATCCTTAAATCGGTACCGTAGGAGAATTCGCCATGTCAGTTTCGTGGAACCATGACCTCGAAGGTCAATTTCATTGGGGGCATTAGTCTATCAGACAAGGAGTGGAGAAATAGTTTAACTTGTTGATAAGGAAAAAGATATGGATGAGGAAGGTGGGAGAGCTGGTGCTTCAAGGGCTGTAAAAGTGGTTGAAGGAAATCCAAACTAACAACATATGTGAACAGTTGAAATGAATGACTACCATGCCTTCGAAGAAACAGAAAGAGAGTTCTCTTCTTCGGGCGGAAAAGTCCCACTGCTGAGGTGCCGATGCTAACGTTTACCCTGCTTTCAAGCAAATCTCAATGTCTGCAATTTGCCTCAAAATAGTTGGAAAGAATCATCGCTCCAAAGTTGGACAAAGTTTCTGGTCAAATATGTGTTTCAGGAATGCTAATTTGTCACCTTCTGTGGAAGCTTTTCGAAAGCATATAAAGATTTTAGTTCTTGATGCTTCCGTGAACAATTTCGTAACTCTTCCCTTGAACAAGGTTGTTAGGACGATTACCCTTCTTTCGACTTACTTTTTAAGTCAATCAAAGTTTGTCGGGCGGGTTGCAAGTTCCTGCTCTTTCTCTACGTGGTTGATACAAACACGTCAAGGAACATTGAAGACTTTTCTTAGTTCGAAGAACCTTTCAAGCTTATTTCAGAGTAGCTTCATACAGACAAAGCTACATTTACCAATATCTAACCGCACTGTTTTGCGGAATGGAAGAGACACGTTTCAACGTCAAGTCATAAATTATTATCACCAACTCTTGGCTTCCTCCGTTCATGGTGATAAGGTTCGCTTTCAGTCTTCCACTAAAAGAATAGAAGACCAAGCAACTCCTTCCGGTTTTCATGGAAAAACTTTATCTCATGCTTCTCTTGCCTTTCTTTCTTCTCCATTTCCTTTCTCTTTTACTTCTCTCATCGGCCTCCTACACTCCCCCAAATAAGTATTTCATTAACTGTGGGTCGAAGTCGAACATCACTGTCAGCAATCGGAACTTCGTCGGTGACTTGAATTCCGGCTCCTTCTCTGTCGGACCAACCTCGGTGGTCAGCGCCACCAATTCATCAACAGATATGCCTCTTTACCAAACTGCAAGAATTTTCCAAAAGCCATCTTCATATGAGTTTGATATCGTTGATAATGGCATTTATTATGTTCGTCTCCATTTCTTTCCTCTGTTGTCAGAAAGGACTAATTTGGCCCATGCCTTGTTCGATGTTTCAACCGCTAATTTCTCGCTGTTGTCAAATTTTGACGTTAAAAGCAATGGTAGCTTACCGGTGATAGAGGAATATCTACTTACTATCAATGAAAGCAAGTTTAGCATCCACTTTACTCCTCATAAAAAATATTTTGCTTTTGTGAGTGCCATAGAAGTCTTTCTAACCCCAGAAGACATGGTTATGGATGACTTTCCTGAAGTTACTCCCACCGGCAGTAATGGAACTTATACTGGCGTAAGATCTCAGGTTTTACGCACAATTCACAGGGTCAATATCGGAGGTCCCCAGAACAATGACACACTATGGCGGAATTGGATAACGGATGATGATTATCTCCTTACCCGAGGAGCTGCCAAAAACTGTGTTCCTTATGGTAATCTAGGCTATGATACGTATAGTGCCTCAGATCTTGTCTATCGAACTTGCAAGGAAATGAATTTAGATGACACCCAGGGATCAAATTCTTTCAACCTAACTTGGGGTTTCGATGTGAGTAAGGGGGCCAGACACCTGGTTAGGCTCCACTTTTGCGACTTTCATAGTAAAGCTGTCAAGTTCAATCTCTATATTTATAGCAGGTTCAATGAGATGATCTATTCCTACAATCCTGTTAAAGGAATTGAGCAGTTGGCAGCTCCTTTTTATTGGGATTTTGTGGTTGACTCGGATGAATCGGGAGTTATAAATATTAGTGTTGGGCCTCGAGAGGATTCTAAGATTAAAACTGCCTATCTGAATGGAGTGCAGATTATGGAATTTATGAAGGAATCACCTGTTCCCATTACCGACAAGCCGAAGAAACGTGTTGTTTTGGAAGTTGCTATCGCTTGCAGCGCTGGCTTTGTCTTCATTTCGGTGGTACTGCTTTTGTTGTGTTTGAGATGCAAGAAAGCAAAGCATTTCGACGGAGTAGGTTCCTTGCCAGGGCTTCATGGGAAAGGAAGTACGTACAGTAAAGGAATGGCGAATATCTTCCCTGCTAGTAATGTTAACCTGAAGTTGAAGATGCCTCTTATCGAAATACTGAATGCAACTCAAAACTTAGACTCCAAACTCGTAATAGGTGAGGGTGGATTTGGAAAAGTTTATGAGGGGGTTCTTCGGAATGGTAGGAAAGTGGCGGTGAAACGGAGTGATCCGGAACACGGTCAGGGCATTCCAGAATTCGAAGCAGAAATTTTGGTCTTATCCAAAATTCGACATCGCCATCTTGTTTCCTTGATTGGATATTGCGAAGAAGGATCCGAGATGATACTGGTGTACCAATTTATGGAGAAGGGCACTTTGAAAGATCATCTCTACGGTTCAACGGAAAACCCCAACGGAAGGCCCAAATTGTCTTGGAAGCAACGTCTTGAAATTTGCATTGGCGCAGCAAAGGGCCTTCATTACCTTCACACCTGTTCAAATGGGGGGATCATCCACCGTGATGTTAAGTCAACAAATATCTTGCTGAATGAGCATTACGTGGCTAAAGTTGCTGACTTTGGCCTTTCGAGATCAGGTCCTTTCGATCCAAACCATTCCAGTGTTGGCATTAAGGGTAGCTTTGGCTATATGGATCCTGAATATTTTAGTTCCCTTCAGTTCACGGAAAAAACTGATGTCTACTCCTTCGGGGTTGTACTTCTGGAAGTGCTTTGTGCTAGACCAGCTATAATTAACTCACCGAAGAGGAAGGAAGTGAACTTAGCTGAATGGGGGGTGTTTTGGCAAAAGAAAGGGCAACTTGAAAGGATTATTGATCCGTTGCTAGTGGGAGAAGTTATCCCTGATTCATTGAGAAAATTTGGTGAAATAGTAGAGAAGTGCCTGAAGAAAGATGGGGCTAACCGGCCTTCCATGCTTGATGTGCTGTGGGACTTGGAATACGCATTGCAACTTCAACAAACTGCAATGCAAAAAGAAGCACAAAACGACACTGCCACAAATGTCTCTCTGGACTTGCCTTTGACTGAAATTATGCGTTTGCCTTCCAATAGCTTCCCAGATTTTGTAGACGGTCATGCCCACACAACAGGGGATGGTGGTTCAGAGACAACAGAGAGTGAAGTGTTCTCTCAAGTGAGGATTGAAGATGCCAGATAATCTAAACTGCTCTGCTCTGAACTTTTATAGTAGTTCATCTCATGCTTTATTCACTATCAGTGTGGAGATTGTCATATTGTTTAATATATCTTTGTGCTTTGTTCTGCTTATCCAGTATGATTAGCTACGGTATGAGACCATGTACCTATGTTTTTGATCTGAAATTTTTTGTTTTATTTGGTTCATGTGAATGGCATTTTTGGCGTGTTGACGGAGGGAATGGTCGTGAGTGAAGATTTCTGTGGTATGTTGTCAATATAACAAAGATGAAAGCTGGAACACAAAGTATGTGTGTTCATTAAATGCTCTCCTTCCTGTAGTGTCTCTTTATTTTAAGTTGAACTACACTACCATGTCAAAAAGCATATTTATACCTAAAAGTCGACTAATTAATAAGAGATTTTTCTTCCAGATAAAAAGAATGTTAAAAGGAATTTATTTCCTACTATGAATCGGCTTGTAAGGATAGAACATATGTTTATTTTAATAATATTTGTTAACTAAAATTTAGATAATATGAGATATTTTATACTGTTCTTTATAAAGAATTTGCTAACAAAGTTAGGCAATACAAAACTTTTGTCTTATCAGGAAAGGCATGGGGTAGATAAAACCCGTGGTAGACTAGATTGCTGAGGCATGTCTCATAACCCAACCCACAACCGTCCTTAGAATTTTTGGATTTTTGAAGAATCTTGTTTAGATTTTCTGAAATTGAAAAATCCTTTTGAGAACATTTCTTCTCTTTTTTCTTTTTTGGTTCACATGATCAAAGTAAGTGTAGATTTTCGGTGCTTGTTGGAGAAGCTCAATCTTTGCAAAACATTGTGAAACTTGGAAAATACATGTCCCGAAAACAAAACATAGATTTGGGTTGACTGGGTTCAGTTCTTTCAGTGAAAAACAAAGAGCCAAAGTAGCAGGATACTTCCTGAAAATGAGGCGGAGGAGCCCAAATATTCCCATATTATCAGCACTGTGATACGAAATCTTCCTATCATAGAGGAATTTATACACAACTTAAAAGGGATTTTTCTGTAGATGTTTATATATGTACTTCAATATAATATATATATTCATTCCTCCTATTTTCTTTCCCTCCTTTTTCCAAAACCATTCCAGAAAAGTTTATTCTAGATCAACCATTATAATTCGAGATGTTGAATTCACAATGACTCATTCGAATCAAAACCTCATGCAAACATGATTTTGGAGAAAACAAAACGTGCAGGTTAGGCAGCAAGCTTCATCTTCTGTTGATCACGACACAAGACCCCCCTCCTCAAATAATTGGACATGATCTGTTTCACCTCTAGCTAGGAATCTTTGTTCTTCGTTCTTCACAGGTTTTGCATGTTGGGTTTTTTGGATATGGGATGGAAGAGGAACAAAGATATGGAAGAAAATTGGGAAAACAAAGAGGGAAGGTTGGTTGAGGCAAAATGTCAAACTTTTTGTGGTGGGTAGAAAGTTGAAGACTGAAAAACAGCTTATAATGGAGGACAAAATCTTAAATTATACAACCAATCAAAGTTACAAAGGAACACAACAAAGGAAACTCAAGAGAGTTGCAATCTCTCGAACACACAAGCACGAACTAACACATACAACAACACTTGAGGTGAAAAAGAAACACTAACGGTTTGAGCAACAAAGAGAACAACTTGGAACTGCCGTTCCTGGAGAACTCTTACTGGAGGACTCTGTTGACTCTCTTGCTTCACTGTCTTCTCTCTACAGTTCTTCTCTTCCATGTGCTTCATGATATTTATAGCTTCATAAGGTCAGTGCTTTCTTATTCTTTAAGAGATATGACCTTCAAGCTTATGGTTTGGAGAGAACTTGATGTCAGAGATCTTTTTCTGGTGTCAGAAGATAATTTTCCGGTGAAGAAGAAGCCTTTAGTGTTTTATGATTTTTTTTTCTATACATTTCCGTCATCGGGGGAATGGAGAAGTAAGAAGATGATGAATAGTATTCGTGGGCCACTTTTGCTTTTGGGCTCTTTTCTTTTATTTGGGCTGATCATGTTTAATACCAACATTTCATACCCTTTGCTCATGATTATTAGGCTTGAGGTACTTTCGAGGTTGAAAAGCACTACAAAGCTCAGTACCTCCTCGTCAACAATCCCGACTCTTGTCTCTGGGAGAAACTGGAGGCTATTCGATAATCCTTCAACCTTAGAAAGAGCATAGAAACGTCTTCCCAGCTCTCTTTCCCTCCGGAAGAAGCCATTTAATTCTCTATTTACACAATTAATGTTAGAATGTTAATTCTTAATTAAAAGTTGCCTGAAGTGTAATTTTTTTTTTTGGTTACATATATAGAGGATTCTTAAATAATATTTAGGCCACATGAAGCTTTTGTAAGATTATCTTTAATTTATTCTCTTTAAACCAACATGGGTTATGGGCTTCATGTGGGTATTACATTTTGAACCTTGATTCTAATGCCACTTCAAAAATGTAAACAAAAGTTCAACATGAAAAATAAATAATTTTTTGGATAGTGTCTAAGTATAAAAACTTATCTGCTTAACTCCTTAACTTACGTGTCAATTTACGGATTGGAGTATGAGCGATCAAAGTTGCCGTACGAAGCCGCATAAATGAATGAATTTTTGGCCGTAAGAGTCGCGGCGTAGGGCACTTGACGAGCATAGGGGGATCGGAGAACAGCTATGGCAGTTAGTAATGCTTGGTTTTTTGATTGTTAAAGAGGGAAGAACCTTGAGTCCACGTCTCCAACCCATGTCGTACCATCTAGTGCATTCGAGTTGCCAGAGGACCCACAGTTGAGGGGAATATTTTCGACGGGTGTGTAAGAAGACGCGAACCTCGGGCGACGCTGCTGGTTAGGAGATGCAGCCAGAAGGCTAGGAAGAGAGGCGTAAGGTACGGTAAGACGGTGTTTGACTGGGGTTTCACACATTAGGGCTCCGAGAGTGAGACGCAGAGAGACTCTGGTTTTACAATATCAAGTCCGCGAGAGGTGTACGCCAAATGAAAATAATACGACTGAGGTGATGTGCACAGTACCAGCTGTGCAAATTAGACAAGAAGCTACTTTGAGTTTCATAAATGTTAAGAAATAGAATTGTTATATATTCTGAAACAAAATAATAGTCACCCAACTTGCAAATTTTTGGGAAACCTTAAACGAGAACCCTAGGTGTACTCGCCATGTCAGTTTTAGTGGAACCAGAAATGACTTCGAAGGGTGAAGTTTGTAGCGGTCTACTGGGGTATGAGTCTATCAGATAAGGGTGTAGAAATATTGTAGTTAGGCTTCTAGCATAGACCCAGAACTGTATAGGCCCATTATAAACTTACACTGTATAGGCCCATTTATTTCTCCGTTTACAATTCTTTATAAGCTCCGAAGAGCTCAGTGTGTTGAGTGAGAACGATTTTGTATCTTTCTCATTCTAGATATATTCAGCAGTTTCATGTTTTCTGCTTCAAATCCATTTCTTATCATGGTATCGGAGCAGGCATAGATTCTGTATTCATCTACGCTTCCGCACCTCTATAACCGTTCTTTGCTATTTTCTCCCTTTGCTCTTTCATTGGGATATTTTATCAAACATTACATAGGCCAACATCATGGGTTGTCTTTCGCACGATTCTGTTAGGATCTCATCTATTCCTGTTGGAAATTACAGTGTTGCCCCTTTCTTTACTGTCCATAGAATATGTGTATAGGGATATAATTGTAATTTATTCTATTCGTGATTCTTTAAGAGCCATCGGCTTTTCCTTGTAAAGTTAGATCGAACTTTCACAGAACATT